>PVIA01004020.1:0-150305 GCA_004024845.1 Tonatia bakeri
CTAGCCCTTATTATATGAAATGTTAATGGGACTTATCTAAGAAAAGGAAGATCAAAAATATGAACAGTAAAATGACAACGAACTCACAACTTTCAACTGAACCTGAAAATAAAAACAAAAATGAACTAAGCAAACAACTAGAACAGGAAGAGAATCACAGAAACGGAGATCACATGGAGGGTTATCAGTGGGGGAGTGGGTGGGTAGAAAGGGAGAAAAGGTACAGAGAATAAGTAGCATAAATGGTAGGCAGAAAAGAGACAGGGAGAGGTTAAGAATAGTATAGGAAATGTAGAAGCCAAAGAAATTAAATATATGACCCATGCACATGAACTAAAGGGGGGAAATGTGGGTGGGAGGGCATGTGCAGGGTGGAGCGGAATAAAAGGGGGGAAGTGGGACATCTATAAAAGCACAATCAATAAAATATATATTTTTTAATTCTCTCCTTATCTTTTATCTTGCATAATGTAATTATGATGTGTTTTGGTGTGTTCCTCCTTAGGCCCTACTTCTTTGGGACTCTCTGAGCTTCCTGGACTTCTTGGAAGTCTATTTCCTTTGCCAGATTGAGGAAGTTCTCCTTCATTATTTGTTCAAATAAGTTTTCAATTTCTTGGTCTCCATCTTCTCCTTCTGGTACCCTTATGATTTGGATGTTGTAATGTTTAAAGATGTCCTGGAAGTTCCTAAGTCTCTCCTCATTTTTTTTTTTTTTTGAATTCTTGTTTCTTCATTCTGTTCTGGTTCAATGTTTCTTTCTTCCTTCTGGTCCACACCATTGATTTGAGTCCTGGTTTTCTTCCTGTCATTGTCGGCTCCCTGTAGATTTTTCTTTATTCCACATAATGTAACCTTCATTGCTGCCTGGGTCTTTTTTGTGCTGTTGAAGTACCCAGTGAGTTCCTGGAGCATCCTGATTACCAGTGTTTTCAACTGTGCATCTGATAGGTTGGCTGTCCATTGTTTAGTTGTAGTTTTTCTGGAGCTTTGATCTGTTCTTTCATTTTTTGTTTGTTTGTTTGTCTGGGCATGCCTGTTATGTAGTAAGGGACAGAGCCTTAGGTATTCACCAGGGCAGGGCAACCCATGTCAGTGTGTTGTGACACTATATGTGGGGGAGGTTTTCAAGAGGGAAGAGAAGCACTTGTTTCACTCTCTGTTGGTTTTCAGTCACTTCCCCCATTATCCACAAGAAAATTGGGCCCTTCTGGTGCTGATTCCTGGGTTGGTGGGTTTGTGTACATTCTAGGACCCTGTGGGTCTCTCTAATGAACCCTCCTGTATGGCTGGGAGTTTCTCCCACTGCTGTCTCAACCCCCTATGGTTTTATCAGTCAGAGGTTTGAGGCTTTATTTCCTCACGCTGGAACCCTGGCTTGCTCGGTGTGTCTCATTCTCCAGTTGTTCTTCCCAGTTTATCTGCATGTGAATGTGGGACTGCTCAGTCTTCATGCCACTGCCTCACCTGGCCCACCATCTGACACCTTGCCAGAGTCCTCTCCACCCAGCTTCCTGTCTCTGCTCCTCCTACCGGTCTGCATAAATGTTTCTTCTTTAACTCCTTGGTTGTTGGACTTCCATACAGTTCAATTTTCTGTCAGTTTTGGTTGTTTTTTGTTTTTAAATTTGTTGCTGTCCTTCTTTTGGTTGTACAAGGAGGAACAGTTTGTCTACCTATGCTTTCATCTTGGCCAGAAGTCCTGGATTTCTTCTTCTTACGACTCAGGCAGCAGACAGGGAAAATACTAATACATCAACTCCTTTATTCTAATTAAGGAGACATTTAATAAATTACAAAATTCACCTGGCTGTTTCTCCTACCAGCACAAAGTTGTAGACTGATTTTCAATATTGAGCTAAAACAAACTTGCTACCTCTACACGGCACATTGGCAGTAAGTGGATTTATTTGTCCACCTTTCAAGGTTGGATAATCACAGACAACCTGAAGAATTACCTCCTACACACATTTCACCTGTCTTAAGACTAACATTTCTTTTATGTGAGTTCTGTGGAGATAGTCCTTGTCCTAAGCTGGAGCAATAGGACTGATTGACAAGGTACATTTCTTTGTTCATGAAATCACCTACCATGTGGCATAAATGGCCACTCTATCATTTATTTCACAAATACATGTTGCATGACTTCTCCATGCTAGGCACTGTTTTAGGATAAAACAATAAAAAATATTTTAAAAATCTCTTTATTAGGGGATCTTACAGCCTAGCTAGCAAGATCTTTGTTATTATTCAATATATCAATGTCCATTGTTATATTGGATAAAAACAAAGAAGAAATTAAATAAACAAAGCAGTAAATGACAATGAGAAGCTTTGGGGAATAAGGCAGGCAGTTACAGTTTTGTATAAGGTAGTGGCCATGGAAGGCCAAACAGAGGGAAATATGTGAATATAAACTTCAAGGAAGTAGGGAATGAGCCATGCAGATATTAAGAGAAGAGCAATAGCCATGCAGATATTTAAGGGAAGAGCAATAGTGTTAGGAAGTTCAAAGGTCCTAAGGGAGGAGCAAGCTTAGTGAGTTTGAGAAACAGAAAGAGGGTCATGTAGCTGAGAAGAAAGAGTGAGTTATAGAATAAGAAGACAGATGAGGATAGAGTGGCAGTTCAGGGTCAGACCGTGTAGGACTTTGAAAATTATCAAAGGGAGTTTAAGTTCATCTTTGGCTGAGGTGGGAGCAAGGAGGTGACATGAGAGGGCTTACAGTTTAGCAGGTTAACTCTAGCTCCTGTGGGTCCATTTAACACTTATGGAACATATACTTGAGTATCAGGCTTGAATCCAGGTATTGAGAACCCAAAGTTGAACAAAATCTGGTCCCTTCTTTCAGTTCACAGACTCTGTAGTAGCTACTTTTACAGGTTGCTATGAAAATGAGTAAATGTCTTATTTAATTCAGTCCATGGGCAAGAACCATGGGTTATATGCAAGGCTGTAATTTTATTCCACTGCTGAGTGCTTCTACCATTCCTATATATTATCATCTTGTGTTTGCTTGGTGGCAAACACATTTTTCACAGTCTTATCCATTACTTTCCCTAATCTGACCAATAACTCCTCTGTTAGGGCTGAACTAGGACTGGTATATATTCAACTAAAATTGTACCATACAAGATACATTTAGTCAGATTTCCAAAATTCAGTTTCTCTCTAAAGAAAAATGCAAATTATCCAAAGGAGTCTTATCACTACTTTCAACTATAGGTTGTTTTATTGAGAACAGAGCACATAAAAAGGGCAAAAATTTCCTTTACACCTTCCCCTCCAAATTGTCAGTTAAATCATTGTACATGAGATCTGAGGCAGAATAAATGTTCTCAGGCCAATCTGGGGGTAAATTATTTGGCACAAGATCCAAAAAAACAGCCTCTCTAATAACTTCCAGGACATGAAGTCACTTCTTATTGTTGCTGTGTCTATACAGTTTGCAAATTCCCTTCCACCAAAAAGAGAAAAGGAGGGGGTTCGCGCATGATATATTAGTCAAACTTTGTTGCACAACAAGCTACCATAATGTTTCAGTAGCACACAAGAATCAGCATTACCTCTTATTCAAGTTTTGGTAGATCAGTTGATGTCATCTTATTCAGGCTGTGTATTGGACTCACATCTGGGGAATGGGGTACATTCTTGTCATCAGAAACTCCCAGAGTGTAATGAGTTGAATGCGACCCCAAAATGACACGCATGCCCTAACCACTTGAACCTGAGTGTGAACTTATTTAGAAAAAGGGTCTTTGCTGATATAATTAAGGAGTTTGAGGTGAGGTCATGATTTATAATCCAGAAGGGGCTTACATCCAGTGACCAAAAGTCCTTATAATTATGAAACAGAAGAGGAGAAAACAAGTAGAGGAGAAGGCCATGTGCAGGGTAATCTCCCATCACTATGCAGGTTTCCAACACTGTAGATAGAAAAGATATGCCATGTAAATGCATCTCTTTATTGTTACCTATAGAGTTTGCACTAAAACCTGATGCTTTCTGGTCCAGGTGAGCTAGGTTGAGATATGCTGAGGGGCCTGCTTCTTACCTCTTTGCCTTCACCGTGTCTTTGTTAGAATGAGCCTTGGACCACTTTTATCAGAATTTCTTAGTGTGTTTATTACAAATACATATTCTTGGATCTCACCTCTTATCTACTGTGTCAGAATCTCAGAATTTCAGCACACATGGCAGAGAATTTTGATCCCCAGTCAACTGTAAGCAGCACTGTTGCTTCTCCACTTATACAAAATTGCACCCTTGGCCACCACCCATCAGCAGCTGTGAGCAGTCCTCTTCCTTCTGGGGACATGGGTGAATTGTCCTGAGCCATCATGGTAGGAAATTTCTTTCAACTCTAGTACTTTCTTTCTAAGGTTCATAAATATTTTGTCTTCTATTCCACAATACATTTGACCCAATGAAGACGAATATTATCCCCTGGTCTTTTAGTTCAGTTAAAAATTCTTTGCTACGTTGAATCACAGCTTTGTGCCTCTCTTCCCAGGCCATTCCTCAAATGCCTTCTTTATCTTCACTTTGATAAGTGAAGATGGGGTGGGAGATGGAAGGGGTTTATCACACTCTCTTTTCTACAGAAAT
Organism: Tonatia bakeri; assembly: GCA_004024845.1. Lineage (NCBI taxonomy): Eukaryota > Metazoa > Chordata > Mammalia > Chiroptera > Phyllostomidae > Tonatia > Tonatia bakeri. The sequence goes on from PVIA01004020.1 coordinate 4,609, forward strand.
CTAGATATGATTGTCCTGAACATATTTGGTATTCACAATTCTGGTCAACCCTTTTGTGGGATCTTAGGTGAAAAGACTTTAGTCTAAAGCAGGGGTATCTAACCCATGGCCCATGGGCTGCATGCGGCCCAGGATGGCTATGAATGTGGCCCAATGCAAAATTGTAAATTTGCTTAAAACCTTTTTTTCCTCATCATTATTCATTAGTGTTTGTGTATTTAATGTGTGTCCCAAGACAACTTTTCTTCCAGTGTAGTCCAGAGATGCCAAAATATTAGACACCCTTGTCTAAAGCTTACATCATAGTATATAAATGATTTGTTTGTTTAATAGAAACAATAGAAGTGGCAACAACTAACTTTTTTTTAGCACATGCCACATGCCAGGCCCTAGGCTAATGTTCTTATCTGCCTTATGTCATTTTACTCTTTCTACAGCACTGAGGATTACATATTGTTATTGGCCCCATTTTGCAGCTGACAAACACGGGCCTCTCAGAGGTTATATATTCAATAGCTGACACTAGCTCAATAATTTCAGATCTCATTCTCTCAGACCACATATTCATTTTTCTCAGCCTTCCCAGGATTCCCCTTGCTGAGGGCCAAGGTAAAATTACTTGGCTTATTGTCAGACCATGAAAATCACCTGAAATTTCTTGCTGGGAAGAGGAGATTCTGGAGACATAATAAGACTCATCACCTTTGCCCTTGGCATCCCACTGCTTTATCATACCTATACATTACTTACCTGAGCATTTCCACACATTATTTATAGCTTCATTACAGTGACACAAAATGTGTGTCCCTGGAGTCCAGTGGAACAGTCTAACAGTATATAACATGGTGGTAGTGATAAAACAATGAGGAAAATTAAGTAGGATGAGAAGAGCAATGTATATCAACTGTAATTTAAAAAATTAAAAAATGTAAAAATACTTAAAAAAAAGAGAATGGTGGAGTTGAAAGTGTTATTTTAAATAAGGAGTCATGGAAAGACTCCTGATAAAGGCACATTTGAGCAGAGATGTGAAGGAAGTAGGGAGGGAGCTATCAGAATAACCAGGGGCAAAGTTTCTACCCTGAGGAAACAGCCAGTGCAAAGAGAAAGAAAGAGATCAGTGTGGATATCTTCAGTGGATCCATCAGTAAGAGTGAGAGATATAGCAGGTGCAGTCTGGGGATATGGAGAAGGTGGGGAGATGGGGAAGGTGAGGACTGGTAACACAGGGTCCTGTATAGAACATGGCAGGGAGTTTAGGTTCCATTCTATAAAGGACAGCAGGGAGTATAGAACAGAGAGAGAGATGCTTTAGCAAACCTTGGACAAGACCACTGAGGTTGCAGAACAGAGAAGAAATTACAGAGTGCAGATGAAAACAGAATCCAGGAAGAACAGGGAGTTAAACTTGTTGTGTACCTTCAGCATCTGTGCTCACCTCAGATAAAGGTTTTGAATACTTGCAAAATACATGGAATTACAAAGAAAACAGACCTGTGAAATGAAGTCAACCAAATATTAAAACTACCATTAGGGAATATAGTCTCCTTATAAAGACATTAAGTACCTGAATCTAGTAGTTATCCACTATAATTTAAACTATGTGATGAACACAAAGACTATTTCAAGATATTTTCAACATCTGTAGTATGTGAAGAGTCCTATGACTTATAACAAGCCACAGATTCTAGCTGAAGTGCTGTGGTTTGCTATATATAGACATAATTAAAGGAAATGCTCAAGTTCAATTAAAGGCTAGAGAAAATGAAGATGTATATTTTTTTCATCAAAGTTTATAGATTCCCCTTCTACCCCTGAATTCTATGCACTGACCCAGGTTAAGCATCCATTAGTTAGCCTTCTATTGCATTATTCCAGGTAGATGATGATGGCCTAGATTATGGTAGGTTTAATGGGATTAGGGGCACAATGAGAAAAACTCAAGTAATTCTAATGTGATACAGCTACTTTTTAAAACCAAAATCCCTAGCCATCTTTAAATTAATGAACTAGGCCTTTGCTCTAAAAAGACAGAAACAAACATATATATGTATATGTATATATAGTCTAGTGAGCTAACTAAGCATTTGGGCAATATCTTGATCTTTCGCCTATCTCCACAGTGCCTAGAACAGCTGTGAAATTGATTTGAGCTAGAATTTAGACCTTGCTTCCAGTCCTGGTTATGTAACTTTTCTTTATGTCATGTAACTTTTTTTAAAAAGTTGTTTTCCCCTCCAATAAAATGGAAGTAGTTGAGTACATTCTTAGAGAATACTAGTACATAGATAGCAACAAAGGTTAATTGTGTTTTGGCCAAGCCAGGTTTAACAGAAAGTGGAGTGCTGAAATTGATTAGTGTTGTCTGTCATGGCCATGAGCACTGCATTTTCCCCATCCTAAAGACAGTGTATTTAGGGAGTTGAGAAAGGGAGATGTTAGTAAATGCTCCTTAAAGAAAATTTAGGGGGATAGATATGACTCTGACAGATGACAATGATCCTTATAAATGTGCAAAGGGTGGTATGAGAGCGAGCTTGCTCAGGATTTTATTTGTGTATTCACCTTATCTTAAATCTTATATAAAACATATTGTATCATTCTCCTTTATAACAAATTATCTTGGTTTTATTTTGAGAAAATACATGCTTATTCAAATTTCTTTGTCTCCAAACATTGTGTGCCTGAGAGTTTAAATGTGACTGTGGAGAGGGCAATTTTCTTTGCCCTCTACTGAGATATTGGTGTTTTTTATTATAAAATGTCATTCTCATCATCAAGTTTTCACTTGTTATAATTTAAAATGGTCAAGTGATCCACACTCAGGGAAGAAAAAGCAGGTCACAATCTATTGGAAAAGATTTTAGGCCCTTAAAAACAGCATTGCTACCAGACATTAGTACTGTAGTTTATAAATAATTCATTAATTACATGGCTTTGAATAGTTCTATCAAACCCCACTAGAAGAGATAACAAATTATTCTTCAACACAATCATTTGTTTTTATCCATGAAAAATAGTGTGCATCAATACCGTGGCAAATAAGAACTGAAACTACAACCATGTAATCTGTTAGAAGAGATTTATGGATCAAAATCTGTGGCATACTTTGTAAAATTACCTCTCTTATGTCACCACTGCATGGAGTCATTGCCCTTGTTAATTTTATTAATTAGTAGGTTTGTCAGTCAAGCTCAGAAGTGGTTCTGAAATTCTGCATCAGACTCAATAAAACAGTATAGCAGCCCTGGCCAATGTGGCTCATTTGGTTGGATCATCATCCCATAATTGAAAGGTTGTGGGTTTGACAGCTGGTCTGTGTGTGTATGATCTTTAATTTGGGTGTATAAGGGAGGAAACCAGTGAGTGCTTCTCTAGCTCATTGATATTTCTCCCTCTCCCTTCCTCTCTCCCCTTCTTTCTCTCTGAAAAGAATGAAAGAATGTTCTCAGTTGAGGATTTTAAAAATATGTTTTAGCAAAAGACTAACAAAAACATAGTTGAATCAGAGTGCATAGAAAGTTAACTATTAACTCTATGAGAAAAGCATTTCTTCTACCACAGTTGGTACAGTGTATGAATCTGTTTTCTTACCTGGACATTATAAAAATAAATATAAAATTACAGATAATATGTAGATAAGACAGGAAAAGGAAGGAAGGAAGGAAGGAAGGAAAGAAGGAGGGAAGGAAGGAAAGAAGGAAGGATGGACAAAAGGAAAGAAGGGAAGAAAAGAGATATGTAATAGATTAAATAAACAATGAAGATGATGATAAATAGATGATATATAGAAGATAGATAGATAGATAGATACATACATACATACATACATATTGGATGGAGAAGTGACAAAACTTGGAGGGTGAAAAATGTTCTATATATCCTTGAAAAACTAACATTAAGATGCAGTATGCCAAATATCTCAAGAATTCATCTTAGTGACTATTGGTCTCAATTTCTAAACAAGCATGATGAGTGAAGTAAAGCAAAGTCCTAAAAAATGAGATGAGTAAAGGAGATATTCTCTAAGTCAAACTCAAACATTTGCACAATTAGACTCCAAGTCAGTGAAAGTGTTTGATATAGGCGTTGCTGGAAGGTGCCAATTTAGCACGACAGCAGTGAATAAAAAGAAGTTGAACAGTAACTAGCACTAAAAGTCACTACTTTCTCTCCTAAATGTCTGCCTATACATAACCCTGCCACCATTTCAAGTAAGTTTTTCTTGAATCAAAAGGCGGTGTGAAAAGATGCTCAGCTTCACTAGCCATCAGAGACATGCAAATTAAAACCACCATAAGACACCACTTTGCACCAGTCAGAATGACCATCATAAACAAATCAACAAACAAGTGTTGGAGAGGTCATGGAGACAGGGAACACTAGTGCACTGTTGGTGGGAATGCAGATTGGTGCCCCACTGTGTAAAATAATATGGAATTTCCTCAGAAAACTAAAAATGGAACTGCCTGTTGACCCAGCAATTCTATTGCTAGGATTATATCCTAAGAACCCTGAAACACCAATCCAAAAGAACCTATGCATCCAAATGTTCATAGCAGCACAATTTACAATAGCCAAGTGCTGGAAGCAACGTAAGTGCCCATCAGTAAATGAATTGATCAAAAAACTATGGTACTTTTACAGGATGGAATGTTATGCAGCAGAAAGAAAGAAGGAGTTCCTGCCCTTTGCAACAGCATGGATGGCACTGGAGAGTACTATGCTAAGTGAAATAAGCCAGGTGGTGAGGGACAAATACCGTATGATCTCACCTTTAAGTGGAAGCTAAACAACAAAACAAATGAGCAAGCAAAATAGAACCAGAGACATTGAAATTAAGAACAATCTGACAGTAACCAGAGGGGAGGTGAGAGGGGATAATGGGGGAAAAGGGGAAAAGGGTTTTCAGGAACTACTATAAAGGACACATGGACAAAATCAAGGGGAGGTAGGATCAGAGGAGGGAGGAGGGGATGGCTGGGGTCAGGGAAGTGGTGGGGGGATAATGGAGACAACTGTACTTGACAACAATAAAATAATTTTTAAAAAAATAAAAAAAATAAGAATATAATTATTTGCAGAGTTTTCTTTTTATACCTGATACTGGCATTCTAAAATGCATTAAGGAGTGGAGATGACAGAATTTATTCTAGTAGCAGTCTTTGTCCACCAATGTCTTCTGCAACCTTCATCATTTTTTGAAATTTTGTAGCCCTGCTTATTACAAACAGTAGCAACCTGACTTTTAGTCTAGAATTTCTGAAATTTCCCCCCTTCCTCTAAGCAATTTCTGTTGGCTTGTTGCTAGAGGGGTGGTAATAAGAGGGTTATAATTTTCGCATCTTGGAAAAGAGAATTTAGTGTTCCCTTTCATAGGTTTTTGTCATATTTGTGGTTTAAATAAAAGCACACAAGATGAAAAAAAGCCAGTGTGAGCAATTACTTCCTTATTTCCCATAACCCTAATTATATTGGAGACAACATCAGAGTGTACCTGGACCATCAAACTTAAATGAGAAAGATCCAGGCTATGACTTGGTCAACTATTGTGTAACCTCAAATGAGTCATGCTACCTCCCTGGGCATCTATTTTGTTGTCCTGAAAATGGGGTGCCTGGAAGAGTAAACCTGCTGGATGTATTTTACCTCTGAGCATGGGGCAAAGTGCAGAGGTTATGAGTGTGGATATGGAAATAGGCTGAGCCTTCCACTCCAGTAGCTTTGTCTATGATATTTCTTCACTTCCTTAAGCCTCGGGTTTTTTTTTAAATCTTGAAAATGGGTTTAATTATAATACTCACTTCATAGAAGATAGTTTAGATAAAGCACCCTGAAACAACATATAATCAATAAATAGTAGTTGTTATTCTTTGAGTTGTTTTGTAGTGATGACTGGGATTTTAGTTTTTTACCAAAAGGTATGGGGGAGAAACAAAGTGAGAAGAGAGTCTTGTGAAATAGCTGTTGAGTGGTGACCACCAGTCACATCATATGCTGGTTCATGTCCTGGTCCATGTGACTCGAGTCTTCTTGGGAGATCATGGAACAAAGATAAACTATCCTGTCAATTGCTATTTGTGATACTATCTTTATTTAAGTGTTCAGCAACACTTAAATAAAATAGGAGGCAGAGTGAACTTGGAGAAAGAACAGGAATGAAACAGAAAAACAATATCACTTTTGATAGAAACCTTTAAAGTATATGGAATGGCTTAAAAGTTTTTCATTTATTGAACTTTTTAAAAATACGACTTACTAATTGGTAACATGTATGCTCTACATGTTCAATTTTCAATTCTGTATTCATCTGTTTCTGAGGTTCTGACAAATTGTGAAGTAGCAGAAATGCTCATAAGTTCCACAAGAACACAAAAGCACATGTGTGCGCTTGAGTCCTGTGATGAGAGCAAGAGTTCCCTCTGGTACACTCATTATTATTTCTTGATTTCAGAAAATGGACTGAGCGTCTTGGACAAGGAAACTAACTCCAGAAGACAAGAGGATAGGCCAAGTTTTCTAAAATCAGATTATAAAATATGAAATTGGTTTTTTGGGGCTCATGTATTGTAGCATAATGTCTGTGCCTTGAATTAAGGCTATGCCACTTGTTACATGAGTTGCTTGTGTTTTCAAGAGGAGCTTTATGTGCAAAATGAAATAGAGGTGAAACAGAAATGCAGGATTTTCTCAAGATATCCTGCTTTGAAGAAAAGTGGTTTGTTGTGTGAGCTTGCAAGGAACTGACTTTTGTATATAGAGTAAGGTTTCCTTCAACCATTATGACAGATCTATCTGTTTTTTACTTAGTTTGAAATAACATATGTGTTTGAATATAAGTCAAAGTATTTTTCTCAATATTACCAATTAAGTAAATACAGAATCTCCTTACATATATGTCCTTACAAAGTTTCTTAATTATTTTATTTTTAACAACCAAGCATACTTAAGAGAAAACCTAAACTGAAAGACCCTCAATCAATTCTAGTTTATACTTGAAGAGGCCCCTGTACAGAATTAATTTCTCACATTTAATGTCCACTTGTCTACATAAATAGATTGAGTATTTACTTCTGGACATAAGACCCTTATAATTGCAAAGCTTCCATATTGCAAATGGGCCTTTTAAAAATATCTTTAGAATAAAATAAGAGCAGGTAGTGGCATTGGGGAGATTACAAATGTAATTACTGCAAAATGAGTGGAGAAAGTGGTGTCCTAATGTTACTCAAATAATACTTCTAGATTGGATTAAAATATCTCAAAGTAGCATAATTTCTGGGTTGCCAATGGGGTGCATATTAAATTAAGACACAGAGGCAACACAACATACTCTAGGAAACTGGTTCTACAAAGTGGTTCTAGTGATGACTAAGACACTGAGTCAGAGGTATGTCAGTGCTTTCAGGGTTTGCTTAGCTGCAGAGAGCTACCTTACCCAGGAGTGTGCCCTTCTGAGGACAGCCCACATTCAGTGACTGATGAAGGCTGAGTCCAACCTAGAATAACTCTAATGGGTCATGTGTACTCCAGAACACTCCATGGGGGGAGCCAAAACTTTGTTGGACCTGCCTCAAAACAAAACTCTCTTCTCTCACCCCTATTTCTCATCCCCCTCCACATTCCCATCAAGTATGTTTAACCCCTAATAAACCCACTGATCACCAAACTCCATCTCATCATTCACTATATCTATAGTACCCAATCTGCATGAGCATGTTTGAGGGCATGGAGAAAGGGAAATTAAGTGCTCTTTTTTAGGCAGACTATGTGCAAGGTATCTATTAGATAGCTAAAGGCAGAAGTTAAGGAAACAATTCTGTATGTGAGCCTAGAGCTCAGGGAAAAGGTGAAAAGTAAAGATACAAATTTGGGAGACAGTAATTTGCATATTGAATTTAAAGCCATAGAACTTGATGAGAGCCCTAAGGCAGCAAGTACAGAGGAGAAGAGAAAAGTTTTAAGGACTGTCTTAATATTTCAAAGTCAGAAGAGAGAGAACCCAACAGAAGAGACTGATAATAAGCTGCCAGTGAACAGAAGAAAAACCAGTGAACAGTTTGATATTCTTGATAACCAGTAAAGAAAGAGTTTCATAGAAGTGATTAGAAATGTCAATGTGCTGACAGACTGCTTAAGATGAGGACAGAGAGGTAAGGCAATTGTTAGATTTTCTCAGACAGTGTCATTGCCAGCTTGACCAGAATAATTTGGTGGAATGGTCTGAATAAAAAGCCTGTTGTCAAGATAGACTGGACAGAGAAGATGGTGGCAAGATAGGTTGGAGCAGATTCCACTTCCCCCTGTTCTCGGGTGAAACACCTAGCCGATCTTCTGAAGAACAGAGTGAACAGTTAATGGTATTGCAGCAATATGAAGATTGGAGGCCAAAAATTGTAGAGGACATTGAAAAATCAGATGGTAAGGAGAGTGTGTAAGGACAATAAGATCCCTGAGACTAGCATGGGGACCAGGGCAGTTGCAGCCCTAGGCCTGGCACCTGCTGGGTCTACTTCAAGATTCTTGGGAGAGAACCAGGATGGGCTACGTGAGAGGCCAGGTGCTTGTTTGGACCAGCGGACTTGAATAGGATGAATTTTTCAAAAATAAAAAGACAAAATAGAGGAATTCTGAGGCTGTTTGGGGAATTCTCCACAACAGCCACCCCACCTCCTGTGCACCTGCCCTCGCAGCTCTCAGGACAATGAGCACCCGATCTGCAGCCTGGCAGTGGCCCACCCACGCCCACTCCAGAAGCACTGGGATGGTGTGCACCCAGTCAAGGCCCAGCAGCTGCCTGTCTACACTCACATCTGAGGCACCAAGGATGAAACCCCTCCCACCTGGTCCCTGCACCCAGAGCCCAGCAGGGCTGACAGGCTCTCGAGGAGGAAGGCAGAAACACCCAGCAGAAGGGAGCTGCGATCCCTGGAAAGACTTGACTCACTGAGGGGCTTACTACCCTGAAGAGGCGCTGAATGTCCCTAGAATCTAGGATAGCAAAGAGCAAGAAGGTGGTGTGTGAATTGCCCCTAATTGTTGAACCTCAAGGACAGCACAATTTGTAGACTAAAGGCTTGGCTAGGTACAGAAGGGCACTGAGAAACTGAGCTGGAAACTAAACAGTAGTGAAGAGCACAGCTCAGGAAGGAAGAAAAGCAAACCCAACCCCTCCTCAGCCTGACAGAGCCAGGAAAACCAGCAGAACTTGCCTGACCACCTCAAAGCCAGCAGAAGGATTCTTTTAAAAAAATTCCTTCTCCCTTTCTGCTTTTCTTATTTTAATTCATTCTTCCTTCCTTTCTTTTTTATTCTTTCTTCCTTCCTTCTTTTATTTATTTAGTTTTTTTATTTTAATATTTTTTTAAAATTCCTTCTTCCTTCCTTTATATTCCTTCTTCCTTCCTTCTTTTTTCTAATTTGAATTTTTAATTTCTTCTTTCTTTCTTTCCACCTATTCCTCCCTTCCTTCCTTTCTTTTTTTATTACTTCTCCATTCCTTCCTTTCCTTTTTTTCCCTTATTTTCCTACAGGTGAGACAGTAAAACCTGGAGCTGTGAAAAGACCAGAGTCAGACCCAAACATGGGTCATCCCAACATGAAAGACAGTGAGACAAATTTCACTTTGCTATTCTACAGAACTTAGAAGGTGGGAGTGGTGAACACCAGTACACCTGATGGAAGAGGAATCCCACCAACAAAGAAAAAAAAAAAAACAACAGATAACAACAGAAGGTGAACAAGAGATTGGAAACCACACTAACCTCAAACCAGGACAAATATGAAAATACAACTAAATGGTGGAGAAATAATCCACAACAAACAACTGAAAAAGCAAGAGAGAAGTGTCAAAACCTCATACACACAGAAGAATCAGCTCCAACATAACCTGCCCACACCTGCACAACAGAATGCAAAATGTGGTAGATGGAGTGACCCCCAGTTAACCAGCTGGAGGGAAGGATCACCAAAGAAAAACCCAACCACAAACAAAACACAAAGACATACAGAGAATCAACATAAACTACAGCCCAAGACCAATGAGCTCAGGAAATTAAGGAGACTGCACCACTAAATCTCACATGTATTTTACCACAGAAGTTCACACCATAAAACCAGAGAGTCAGAACAGATAAATTTATGAAGCTGAGGCTAAGAAGAAGAGTCTCACAAACAATGGGAAGACAAAGAAACAATCCCCAAAGGAAAGGAAAGGAGAAAGCCTCAGAAGGAATGCTAAATGAAATAGAGGCAACTCAACTATCAGATATTGAGTTCAAAGCAATGATTATCAGGAAGCTCAACGAGGTCACAATGAGCTACCAGAAACTACAGGGAAGCTACAATGAACTCACTGCAAACTATATCAACATGAAAAAGGAAATAGAAACTATAAAGAAGGGCCAAGAGGAAATGAAGAACACAATTTTGAACTGAAGAACACAGTAGAAGGAATGAAAAGCAGGTCTGATAAAGAACATGTTCAGACCAGCAAGCTAGAGGACAAGGTAGAAAAAAGCACTCAGAAAGATCAAGAAAAGGAACAGAGGCTCAGAAAGAATGAAGAGGTGTTATTGGAACTACGGGACAACATAAAACACAATAATATCTGTATAATAGTGATACCAGAAGGAGAAGAAGAGCAAGGGATAGAAAACCTGTTTGAAAAAGTAACAGTGGAAAACTTCCCTGATATGATGAGAGAAAAAGTCACACAAATCCAGGAAAGACAGAGAGTCTTAATCAAGAGGAACCCAAAGAGGCCCACTTCAAGACACATCATACTTAAAATGGCAAAATTTCAAGACAAAGAGAGAATCTTAAAGGCAGCAAGGGAGAAACAGGAAGTAACACACAGGAGAACCATGATAAGGATAGCAGTTGACTTCTTCATGGAAGTGCTCCAAGCGAGAAGGGAAGAGCAAGAAATATTCCAAGTAATGAGAATGAGAGGCCTGCAAACAAGGCTACTTTACCCAGCAAGGCTCTCAATCAACATAGAAAGCCAAATCAGGAGCTTCCCAGACAAAAGAACTCTAAAAGAATACACCTCCACCAAACCAGTTCTGCAAGACATGGTAAAAGGACTGCTTTAAGGAAATGGAGGAAAAGAGAGAGGAACACAAGTACAAAAAAATAGAAATGAATAAGTACCTATCAATAATAACCTTAAATGTAAATGCATTAAATGCTCCAATCAAAAGACACAGATTAGCTGAATGGATAAGAAAGCATGCCCCACACGAATTCTGCCTAAAAGAGACCCACCTCAGGACAAAATACATACACAGACTGAGAGTGAATGGCTGGAAAAAAATTTTCCAAGCAAACAGACAGGGAAAAAAAAAAACAGGGGTAGCAACACTCATACTCAGACAAAATAGAAGTAAAAAAAAAAGGGCCAAAAAAAGAGACCCACAAGGTCACTTCATAATACTCAAGAAAAGAAACCACCAAAAAGACATAAACATCGTAAATATATATGCATCCAACATAGGAGCACCCAAATACATAAAGGAAATCTTGGAGGACTTCAAGAAAGATATTGACAACAACACAATCATAGTATGGAATTTTAACACCCCACTGTCAAAAATGGACAGATCTTCCACACAAAATATCAACAAAGATAATGTGGCCTTGAACAATACCCTAGTTGAACTGCACTTAACTGATATACAGAGAGAGCCTTTCATCCAAAAGAAGATAAATACACATTCTTTTCAAATGCACATGGAACATTTTCAAAGATAAACCACATGATAGGACACGAAACAAGCCTCAAGAAATTTAAGAAAATTGAAATCATATCAAGCACTTTCTCTGATCACAAAGGACTGAAACTAAAACCAACCTCAAGGAAAAAAATCAAAATACTCAAAATCATAAAGATTGAATAACATACTATTAAACAATGAATGGGTCAAGAATGAGATTGGAGAAGAAATAAAAAAGTTTCTGGGATCAAACAAAAATGAACTCACAACAACCCAAAACTTATGGGACACAGCAAAGGCAGTCTTGAGAGGGAAGTTCATAGTAATACAGGACTACCTAAAAAAAGATGGAAACATTTCAAACAAACAACCTAACTCAATGCCTACAAGAACTCCAGGAATAACATCAAAGACAGCCCAGAGCAAGTAGAAGGAAGGAAATAACCAAGATCAGAGCAGAATTAAATGATATAGAGACTAAAAGCACAATTCTAAGGATCAATGAATCCAGTAGCTGGTTTTTTTGAAAAGATAAACAAAATGAATAAGCCTTTAAGCAGGCTCACCAAGAAAAAGAGAGAGAGACCAAATAAACACAATCAGAAATGTAAGATGAGAGATTACAGCTGATACCACTGAAATACAGAGGATTGTAAGAAATTACTACCAAGAAATGTACGCCAAGAAATTTGAAAATGTTAGTAAAATGGAAAAATTTCTAGAAAAAAATATAATCTTCCAAAACTGAATGAAGAAGAAGCAGAAAGCCTAAACAGACCAATAACAGCTGATGAAATTGAAGCACTAATCAAAAAACTCCCAACACAGAAAAGCCCTGGGCCAGACATTTTCAAAGGAGAATTCTTCAGAGCATTTAAGGAAGAGATCAACCCTATCCTTCACAGACTATTCAAAAAATTCCAAAATGATGGAAGACTCCCAAACTCTTTTTATGAAGCCAACATCATCCTAAACCCACATCCAGATAAAGACACACCAAGAAAAAAAAATCAGGCCAGCCCTGGCTGATGTAGCTCAGTGGAGTGAGCGCGGGCTGCGAACCAGGCATTGCAGGTTTGATTCCCAGTCAGGGCACATGCCTAGATTGCAGGCCATGTCTCCCAGCAACCACATCATGATGTTTCTCTCTCTCTCTCTCTCTCTCTCTCTCTCTCTCTCTCTCCCTCCCTCCCTCCCTCCCTCCCTCCCTTCCCTCTCTAAAAATAAATAAATAAAATCTTAAAAAAAAAATCAGGCCGATGTTGCTGATGAACATTGATGCTAAAATCCTCAAAAAGTATTGGCAAACCACATCGAGCAGTACATTAAGAAGATCATCTACCACGACCAAGTGGGATTCATCTCAGGGATGAAGGATGGTACAATATTCACAAATCAATAAATGTAATACATCTCATAAACAAAAGCAAAGAAAAAAATCACATGATCATATCAATAGATATGGAAAAAGCCCTTGATATGGTACAGCACCCATTAATGATGAAAACATTCAGCAAAGTGGGAACAGAGGTAGCATTCCTCAGCATAATAAAGGCCATGTATGAGAGACCTACAGGGAACATCATACTCAATGGGCAAAATCTAAAAGGTTTCCCACTAAGATCAGGAACAAGACAAGATTGTCCACTTTTACCACTTCTATTCAACATAGTATTGGATGTTTTAGCCACAGCAATTACACAAGGAAATAAAAGGCATCCAAATTGGAAAGGAGAAAACAAAATTGTCAGTGTTTGCAGATAACATGATAGTGTACATAGAAAATCCTATAGACTCTGCCAAAAAACTGATTAACCTAATAAATGAATTTGGCAAAACAGTGGGATACAAAGTTAATATCCAGAAATCAAAGGTATTTTTGTATACCAACAATGAATCAGCAGAAGCAGAAATCAGAAAAAAAAAAATCCCATTTGATGTAACAATAAGAAAAATAATGTACCTAGGAATAACCTAACCAAGGATGTAAAAGACCTGTAATCAAAAAACTACACAACACTGAATAAAAAAATTAAGGAAGACACAAACAGATGGAAATATATACTATGTTCATGGACTGGAAGAATTAACATCACCAAAATGTCCATACTACCCAAAGCAATTTCCAGATTCGACGCAATACTATTAAAGTACCAATGGCATATTTCACAGACAGAACAAACACTTCAGAAAATTATTTGGAACCATAAAGGACCTGGAATAGCTGCTGCAATTTTGAGAAAGGAGAGCAAAGTAGGAGGGTTCACAATACCTGATATCAAACTGTATTACAAGGCCACTGTAATCAAAACAGCCTGGTACTGGCATAAAAACAGGCACATGGACCAGTGGAACAGAACAGAGGGCCCAGAAATAAACTCCAGTCTCTACAGTCAACTAATATTTGACAAAGGGAGCAGCAACATAAATTGGAGTAAAAATAGCCTCTTACAACAAATGGTGTTGGGAGAACTGGACAGCTACGTGCAAAAGAGTGAAACTTGAGCACTAACTTACACCAAACACAAAAATAAATTCAAGGTGAATAAAAGATTTAAATATAAACTGTGACACCATTAAAGTCCTAGAAGAGAACATAGGCAGGAAAATCTCACATGTTTCATGCAGCAGTATTTTCACTGATATGTCCTTTAAAGCAAGGATCATAAAGGAAAGAATAAACAAATGGGATCTCATCAAAATAAAAATCTTCTACATGGCTAAGGAAAACAGTATTAAAATAAAAAGAGAGGACTTCTGGTCAAGATGGAGGATTAGGTAGAACGACTGTACCTCCTTGCACACCAAAATAAAGACAACAAAAATTTAGAAACAAGAAAACAATTAGTACTGACAGAAAATTGAACTGTATGGAAGTCCAACAACCAACGAGTTAAAATAGACACGTTCATCCAGACTGGTAGGAGAGGCAGAGTTGGGCAGCCACACTCGAATCAGTAGCAGAAGGGCCCAATTTGCTTGTGAGAAGCAGAGGAAGTGACTGAAATCTGGCAGAGAGCAGAGAAAGCACCATTATTTCCTCTCAGGCCCCTGCCCCACATACAGTGTCACAACCCAGTGACATATCTTACCCCACCCTGGTGAACACCTGAGCCTCTGCCCCTCACTACATAACAGGCACGTCAAGACAAAAAAAAAAAAAAAAAAAAAAAAAAAAAAAAAAAAAAAAAAAAAAAAAAAAAAAAAAAAAAAAAAAAAAAAAAAAAAGCCCAAATGAAAGAACAGATCAAAGCTCCAGAAAAAATACAACTAAGTGATGAAAAGATAGCCAGCCTATCAGATGCACAGTTCAAAGCACTGGTGATCAGGACGATCACAGAATTGGTTGAATTTGGTCACAAATTAGATGAAAAACTGAAGGCTACGCTATGTGAAATAAAGTAAAATGTGCAAGGAATCAATAATTATGGAAAGAAAACTGGGACTCAGATCAATGGAGTGAACCAGAAGGAAGAAAGAAACATCCAATCAGAAAAGAATGAAGAAATAAGAATTCAAAAATGTACAGAGAGGCATAGGAACCTCCAGGACATCTTTAAACATTTCAAATCTGAATTATAAGGGTACCAGAAGGGGAAGAGGAAGAGCCACAAGCAGAAAAGTTATTCAAACAAATAATAAAGGAGAACTTCTCCAATCTGGCAAAGGAAATAGAATTCCAGGAAGCCCAGGAAGCTCAGAGTTGGACTCAAGGAGGAACACACCAAGGCACATCATAATTACATTAGCCAAGATTAAAGATAAGGAGAGAATCCTAGAAGCAGCAAGAAATAAGGAGATAGTTACTTACAAAGGACTTCCCATCAGACTGTCACCTGATTTCTCAAAAGAGACCTTATAGGCAAGAAAGGGCTGGAAAGAAGTATTCGGAGTCATGAAAGGCAAGTACCTACATCCAAGATTCCTCAGTAAAGCAAACTTTTCATTTAGAATGGAAGGACAGATAAAGTGCTTCCCAGATAAGGTCAAGTTAAAGGAGTTCATCATCACCAACCCTTATTATATGAAATGTTAAAGGGACTTATCTAAGAAAATGAAGATTTAAAAAATGTACAGTAAAATGACAGAAAACTCACAATTATTAACAACCTGACCTAAGACAAAAACAAACTAAGCAAACTAGTACAGGAACAGAACTACAGAAATGGAGGGTTAGCAACAGGGGTGAAAGGAGGAGACAGGGTGAAAAGGTACAGAGAATAAGTAGCATAGATGGTAGGGAGAAAATAAACAGGGAAGGGCAAGAATAGTATGGGAAATGCAGAAGCTAAAGAACTTATGTATATGATCCATGCATGTGAACTAAAGTGGGAAATGTGGGTGGCAGAGGGTGTGCAAGGTGGACAGAAGTGAAGAGGGAAATGGGACAACTGTAATAGCATAATCAATAAAATATATTTTGAAAAAATAAATAAATAAAAAGAGAACCAACTGTATGAGAAAACATATTTGCCAATATCTCAGACAAGGGTTTAATCCCCAAAATATATAGAGAACTCACATGACTCCACTCTAAGAAGAAAAGCAACCCAATTAAAAAATGGGCAAAGAACTCGAAAAGACACTTCTCTAAGGATGACATAGAGAGGGGCCAGACACACATGAAAAGATGCTCAGTATCACTAGCTATCAGAGAGATGCAAATTAAAGCCACAATGACATACCACCTCACACCAGTCAGAATGGCCATCATAAACAAAGCAACAAACAACAAGTGTGGGAGAGGTCATGGAGAAAAGGGAACCCTAGTGTACTGTTGGTGGGAATGCAGACTGGTACAACCACTATGGAAAACAGTATGGAATTTTCTCAGGAAACTAAAAATGGAACTGCCTGTTGACCCAGCAATTCCACTGCTATGATTATATCCTAAGAACCCTGAAACACCAATCCAAGAGAACCTATGCACCCCAATGTTCATAGCAACACAATTTACAATAGCCAAGTATTGGAAGCAACCTAGGTGCCCATCAGTAAATGAATGGATCAAAAAACTATGGTACATTTACACAATGGAATTCTATGCAGCAGAAAGAAAGAAGGAGTCCCTACCCTTTGCAACAGCATGGATGGAACTGGAAAGCATTATGCTAAGTGAAGTAAACCAGGTGGTGAAAGACAAATACCATATGATCTCACCTCTAACAGGAACCTAAACAACAAAACAAACAAACACACAAGCAAAATATAACAAAAGACACTGAAATAGAGAACAGGCTGACAATGACCAGAGGGGAGAGGGGAGGGAATTTCAGGGGGAAAAAAGGAAGGGTTTACAGGAACAAGTATAAAGGACACATGGACAAAAACTAGGGGGAGTGGAAATGAGAGGGAGGTGGGGAGCACTGCGGAGGTGGGCTGGGATGGGAGTAAAAGACAGAAACTCTACTTGAACAACAATTAAAATAAAAAATAATAAACTAAATTTAAAAATTAATAAAAAAAGAATGGTGGCCCTCTGAAATTTACTTCCCATTTTTCATGGGCTGTATGGCTGGTCAGTTAGGAAAATAATTTCCCAGCTTGCCTTTCAGCTCCAGCTGGCCATATGATTAACTACTCCCCATTTGAGATGAGTGCAGCTTTCACTTTATTTTTTTTATACAGGGTAGGGTAAAATGGTGGAAAAAATGGAGGTAACTGTATTTGAACAACAATAAAAAATGATATAAAAAAAAGAAACTTTCTTGCATTGGACTTCCTTGTTTTCCTCTTTCTATGAACTGAGTTATAGACAGGATAGCAACTGACTTTGGTCTTACAGATGATGACAGTATCCTAGGGAACAGCAGAACACAGAGGAAACTAGATACCTGAAAGTCTGTGATGCACTTTTCCTACCAGCCTAGGCCTCACATCTCCACACTATTTTATGGGAGGAAAACAATCCTTTATTTAAGTCATTGAATTTTAAGATTGTTGGTTTTTTTTATCAGCCTTTGAAATAAGCAAACCAAAATAACAACTGCTGGTGTATATTAGTTACCTAAAATTATCCCCAAACTTAGTGACTTAAAAAAAACAAATGCTTTATTGTCTCACAGTATCTGTTGGTTAGGGATTTGGGAATAATTTAGCTGGGTGATTCTGATCCAGAGTCTCTCCTGAAGGTGTAGATAAGAGATTGCCTGGGGCTGCAGTTATCTGAAAGCTTTATAGAGACTGAGAGATCCCTTTGTAAATTGACCCACTCATATAGTGATGGGCAGGAGGCCTCAGTTCCTTGCTTCATTGTAGGGCAGCTTGAGTGCCCTCCCAATATGTCAATTGGTTTTCCCTAGGGTAAGTGATCTGAGGAAGATCAAGGAGCAAACCACAATGCTTTTATGACCTAGTCTTGAAAAGCATACTTCATAATTTCTGCTGTATCCTGTTGGCATACAGGTCAGCCCTAGTAAATGTGGGAGGGAGACAGCACAATAGAAGGGTTCACTGGGGGGTCATCCTAGAAGAGTGCTGCCACCTGGCATGAAACTATGTCCAAATAAACTCTTAGCAGTAGGGAGTGAATGGTGGACACAGTATGCTGCGGTTTGTTTCAGTTTTATGGATATACATAATACCTGGACACACATGCACACATATGTGCTCAGAGACTCCTTCTAAAAGGACAGGTAACAAACTCATTGCCTCCAGGGTTGCAGTTAGGGGGCTAAGGGTGTGGAGTAGAAGAGTAATTTCTTTTATATCACTTTGTACAGTTTTATTTATATATTTATTTATAGCCAAAGTTTAGTGAAAACATTATTTCTGTTAACAAGTCAACAATACCAAAATAAAATGACAACAAAGCAAACAAAAATTGTTATCCAAACCTACTCCAATATACTACTATTCCTAAAAAAGCAAGCTAATATTAGATTTTGATGTTATTACTTTATTCTTAGAATAATAATTCACTATGAGTTAAATAGTAAGACTTTTTTATGTAAAAAGCAGTTTCCTAAAGTGACAGTTTCCTCAAAGTGTTAATATTTTTGCCATAATGCACAAATATTCAGAAACAGAAGTTGGAAATGCAGGAAAATCCACAGAATCACCAACAGCAAATGTGTTCATTGGTGAAAATAGCAGTGAAACATGATGAACTCCATATTTCACTTTTATGTCACCGAAGGCAGTTAAAATGCTCTGAGTTTATGTGATTTGTGTCTCAAAGCAAAGAAGCCCATATGTACAGAATCACAAAGTTTTTTGCAAACAATGAACATACTATATTGCCTGAAAGGTTTAACTTAAAATTTATTTTAGATTGTGTTCTTTAAAAGAAAAAGAAAACTTTGCATTATCTAGAACAATTAGTTAACATTAATAAAAACAATTCTTTGTTTAGGACCCAAGGGTTGACATAGTGACTGGGGTTTATGTAAAATGCCTAGGGAAAAGTGAAAGATGGCCAACTTTTTTTCCATCTGTGACCATACACAGTCTGTTAGCCACGTCGGTGCATCTCAAATGATCTGTAGTGAGCAAAGCTTTTAAAACTTTCTTATCCACAATATGACCAATATGCAGCTCATGTTACATGTGACTTACTAGATAAGTTGGACAGCATTCAAAGTAACCTATTTCCTTTATGACAAGGTAAATCTACTGAATACCTGCCTGGATGTCATGACCATGTCAAATTGTTCTGAAAGTTTCTGAAAGCTTACCTCCACTTCTATAGTTATCATGTCCCAGACCTGGTTACACAGTTCACAAAAGGCATCAGTCACTGGGCCAGACATTGAATGATACTGAGATAGATCACAGTAAATGGTGGGTTGGATTTGGACCAAATAAAGTAGGGTTGGACCTATATGTCTCATGTATACTGTTGGGGTTGAATTGCACCCCTGAAAAGATATGTTCAAGTCCTGAACACTCGTGCCTGAGACTATGACCTTATTTGGAAATAAGGTCTCTGCAAATGTAATCAAATTAAGATGAAGTCATCTGGATTAGAGTGAGCCCTAAACCCAATGCTTTGTGTTCACATAAAGAGAGACAGGGGGATAAGAAGACAAGAAGAGACACAGGAAAGAAGGCCATGTGAAGACAGCAATAGTAGTTATGCATTTGCAGAGAACACCAAAGATTGCTGGCAACCTGGAGAGGACAGAAAAATGCAAGGCAGGGCCCTCCTCCTCTAGAGTGTCCATAGGGAGTCCTACTGACAACTAGATTGCAGGCTTCTAGCTTTCAGAACCATAGAGAATAAATGTGTTCTTTTGACACCAGTATGTGATACTTCATTACCACAGCCATAGGAAACTAATACGTATACCAAGACTGCATTTTGTTGAAAAACACTTTAATGTTCATTAGGTTAAAGATGCTTGTATGGTTAAATAACTTTAACAAAAAAGTAACAAAGTTAAAGATTAATCTCTGTAACATTTTTTCTGGGCTTTTGATGTAAAATTAGCACCTCCTGTTGACTAAACTCTCTCTTCCCAGAATATATGTAAAAAAAAAAAAAAAAAAAAAAGTTATGTACTGGAAAGCATTATGCTAAGCAAAATAAGCCAGGCGGTGAAAGACAAATGCCATACGATCTCACCCTTAACAGGGACCTAAACAACAAAACAAAGAAACAAGCAAAATATAACCAAAGACACTGAAGTAGAGAACAGACTGACAGAGTTCAGAGGGGAGAGGAGAGGAAATTTCAGGGGAATTTCAGGCGAAAAGGTGAAGGGTATACAGGAACAAGTATAAAGGACACATGGATAAAAATTAGGGGTGGGTGGAAATGGGAGGGATGGGGGGGCTTGATGGATGGGTTGGGATGGAAGTAAAAGATAGAAAATTGTACTGCAACAATTAAAATAACTTTTTTTAAATCTCAAAAAAAAAAGTAAAGTACATTAACTTGTTGATTGACAAAATTCCATGAAGTTGGGGAATATTGCTCTCCCCATATCAGAGATGATGAAACTGATGCATAGAATGGATAGATGATGTAGATTACCTGTGAGGAGTGATGAAGCAGAGACTCAAAGCCTGGCAATGTGGGTTCAGAGCCTGGCCTGTCCCGGCATGTCAGAGACATGGGGGGTCTCTGAGATCTCCCACAGTGATGGCAGGACTTTTTTGGTGTGCAGATTTATACGATGAATATTCAATGACAAATGACTGCAGACTTGTCATTGGACAAACATGCTACTGCTGAGAATGTTTTAGGATTCAACCAGTTTAGGATCCTTGGGAAACTAACAGAAGTGATTATTAATGGCTTCCAGTGGTACAAACATATTTATAGAGCTGAACAAGTTATTTTAATATCTAAATATTCCCATTTGGAACCAATTTTTTTTTCTGCAGAATTTGAACTTTGAACAGGGTGAGGCAAACATTGGTTACTGACAAATACAGCCTGACAAAAGCCTAAGAATACAACCCATCCCAGCAAACAGAAGAAGAAGCTAAATCAATGGGCTGTAAGAATTGAAAAGAAATTGACTCAGGTGTGAAGAAATGGCATAATTGTGAACCACATCATGTTGCCCAGAGAGTGAGCTCATTTTAAAAAATTAACAACACAAAAGGAATCAGGGAGACCCAACACACTGGGCATAAACTGTTGGAAAAGGGAAGGAGAATGAGATGTGGCCAGTCAGAAGCATATCAAAGTCCACTATTGAGAGACAAGTGAAGTGGGGATGATGACAAAGGAATAAACAATTATGCTTATTGGTGTTAGAAAGTCAAGGTGTTTCCCACTCTCAGATGATGACCATGCCACTTTTCTCATTGAGAATCTGGGAGCAACCAGAAAGCAATGCCCTCATGTTTTCAGCCCAGGAAACATGAGGGCAAACATGTTGCTACCCCAGCCTGCAGCTTACCCATTTCTTTTTTTCCCCTCATGATTCAAGGAAGGAGGTGTCTTCTCTCATACCTGGTCCTTCCAACTATGCAACAGATGCCATTTCTTTTCACTCATGCTAGGACTTTCCTCCTGTCACCTTCATCTTTCCCTTTTATGCTGTTGTTGTTATTATTATTATCATTATTATTATTTACTCTGTATAGGATCACACCAATTAGATTATAACAATACTGAAATTATTTTTCTCCTTAAAATATTTTCCCTAGTCTCTCTTTCTCCCTCAGACAGAACTTCATTTCTCTTCTCCTTTAGCACAACTGAAGAATTCTTCATCCCCCTTTTTACCACTTCTTTATATCCAATCTTTTTCTTTTTTTTAAGATATCTCAATTTTTATTTTGATGCTATGTTGAAATGACATTTTTGATATATTGGGTTAAATCAACTATACTAGGAAAAATTATGTGCCTGCTTTTGGACATTTTTCTAATGTATGTACTGGAGAACTCAACATTGTGTGTGCAGATCATATTATATTTATTTATTTATTTACTTTTTAAATTGTTGTTCCAGTAGTTTTCTACCTTTTCTCCCCACCACACCCCAACCCCCCAGCCCTCCCCACATCCCTCCCATTTACACCCCCCCATTATTTTCCATGTGTCCTTTATAATTGTTCCTGCAAACCCTTCACTGTTTTCCCCTGAAATTCCCTCCCCTCTTCCCTCTTGTCACTGTCAGCCTGTTCTCTATTTCAGTGTCTTTGGATATATTTTGCTTATTTGTTTGTTTTGTTAGTTTGGTTCCTGTTAGTGAGATCATATGATATTTGTCTTTCACCACCTGGTTTACTTCACTTAGCATAATGCTCTCCAGTTCCATCCATGCTGTTGCAAAGGGTAGGAGCTCCTTCTTTCTTTCTGCTGCATAGAATTCCATTGTGTAAATGTACCATAGTTTTTTGATCCATTCATTTACTGATGGGCACCTAGGTTGCTTCCAACACTTGGCTATTATAAATTGTGCTGCTATGAACATTGGAGTGCATAGGTTCTTTTGGATTAATGTTTCAGGGTTCTTAGGATATAATCATAGCAGTGGAATTGCTGGGTCAACAGGCAGTTCCATTTTTAGTTTTCTGAGGATTTGAGAATTGTCCATGTAAGATTGGAAGCAGCATATGCCACTTATCACCCCTTGCTATGTTGCTTGTAACTGAACCTCTTTGCTTTAATTGCTCCATCTAGGAAATGGAAAAATAATAGTATTTATCATTGTTATGAGGAGCATTGAAAGAGCTAAAATGTGTAAAGTGATTTTGAAAAGGCCTCTCATATATTCAGCACTCAAAAATAGTAAATATTATTGTTGCTCTTGTCATTTTTATTTTATGGAATTTCAATTTCACCAGTTTGTGGTCCAAAATGGGGTGCTGACTTTTAATATGAAAGCAAAATGACTCTGAGACACAGTGCTTCCTACTGAGAGGATGTCTTCCTTCCTCCTTGAGGCCATTGTCCCCTACAATCACTCAAAGGCCCTCAAAGTGCCTTCTAATGTCTGGTAGTCAATGACCCAGCAGCATCCAAACAGACTGAATGAATACCTCATGCACAGAAATGAATACATAACAAGTCTACAAGTGTATTGACCAGAAACTCAAGTCCAACCAATATGGCCAAACATTGTAAAAGGTTTTTCTCTCTGAGCTCTCACTTTTATCAAGCAATATGTTGGGTGCTGGAGAATCAGGAATAATACCAAGAATTCCCAATACTGGCATGGGTCCACCTAGGAGACCTGGCAACTGGGTGCTTTAAGGGACAGTAATACTCTGATTTTCTGTAAAATGCCACATATATAACCCCTCCCTAGTGTGAAATGTTCCCATCAGGGCTGCCTCCTGAGAGGATGACCTCAGGTGCAATGAACAGAGGAGGTGGACAGCAATCCTTCCTTTACCAAAGCACTGTCTACAGTGAAGCAATGGTCCTCCTTGCTTTGACAGTGGACTAGAGGTCTGCAGACCCTCCTGAGCTGCATGAGAGTATGAATACCTGCTGTTGAAATTATTGCCTGGATTTGAGTAATGAGTTCTCTTTATATGCAGTTGGTATCAGGGCTATGGTCATTGCTTTAAAACCTTGAGTTTTTTATAGGTAGTAAAATCTGCATTTCTCTTAGCACTAATTTTTCTAATATATATCCTCAGGGAAGAAAAACAAAACAGAAATAAACAATAGGACTACATCACACTAAAAAGTCTTTACACAACAAAGGAAACCATCAACAAAACAAAACAACCAAAACTTACTGAACAGAAAAAGATATCCACTAATGACACATTCAATGAGTGGTTAATATTCAAAAATCCAAAAAGAACTTATATAATGCAAATATACCAAAAATAAAACAATCCAATTAAAAACTGGGCAGAGGACCTGAAAAGACAATTCTCCAAAAAGATCATACAGATAGACAATAGACATATGAAAAAACACTCAAAGTCACTAGTCATCAAAGAAATGCAAATTAAAACCACAATGAGATATTACCTTCTACCCGTCAGTTTGGCTATCATCAATAAATGCACAAGGAGTGCTGACAAGGATGTGGAGAAAAGGAAACCTTCATGCACTGTTGGTGGGAATGCAAATTAATGCAGTCACTGTGGAAAACAGTATGGAGGTTCCTCAAAAAATTAACATGGAACTGCTTTATGACCCAATGATTCTATTTCTGGGTGTATTTCCAAAGAAACCTGAAACACTAATTCAAAGGAATATTCATTGCAGTATTTACAATAGTCAAGATAAGGAAGTAACCCAAGAGTGAATCAATAGATAAATGGATTTTTAAAAAGTGGTGGGACATATATACAAGGGAATAACACTCAGCCATATAAAGGAATGAAATCTTACCATTTACTACAGCATGGGTGGACCTAGGGGGTGTTAGGCTCAATGAAATAAGTGAGTCAGAAAAACAACACAAGTACCATGTGATTTCACTTATGTGTGGAATGTAAAGATGGCTGCGGGGAGAATGGTGGGGTGAAAATGAAGACAACTGTACTTGAACAACAACAAAAAAATGTGAAGAAAATTAAAAATAAATAAATAAAAATAAAAAGAGCAAAACAAACAAACAAAATAGAAACAGACTCAGATACACAGAACAGATTGCCAGAAAGGAAGGGTTAAGGAGGCTGGGTGAAAAAGGTGAAGGGATAAAGAAGTGCAGATTGGTAGTCACAAAATAGTCACAGAGATATAAAGTACAGCATAGGTAGTGTAGTCAATAATATTGTAATAACTATATGTAGTTCAAGGTGGGAAATTGAAATACTGGGGGGAGACAATCTGTAAAGTATGTGATTGGCTAAACACTATGCTGTACACCTGAAAGTGATACAAGGTAATCTTGAATGTAATCTGTAATTTAAAAATAAAACTTAAAAAAGGAACAATTTTTTCAGATTTATAGATTGATCGCAATGCCAACTGTTATTTTTCTTTTTTAATTGAGATACAAAATTGTATTAATTTTAGATGAATAACAAAATGACTTTATATAAATGATTACCACAATAAATGTAATTACCCCCATCACTACACAAAGTTCCAATTGTTTTCTTTTTTCTTGTAATGAAAATTTTTAAGATCTATTCTTAGCAACTTTAAATATGCAATACAGTGTTATTAACTATATTTAATACACCATGTTGTATTTTACATCCCCAGGACTTATACTGTAACTACAAGTTTGTACCTTTTGACCATAAGGTCTCTTTCTACCTTAGTATTAGGGAGCAATGTAAGCAGGAAGAGGTAAGAATTATCTTGAATACATGACACCCACTTAGTAAGTGAGAAAAATAGAGCAGAATACACACAAGCACAGCTATTATCCTAAGAGGAGTCAGGTGCATCTCCTACAGGAATTCCTATTCCAAAATAACCTGAATGGCAAGGGCTAGCTCTGGCTCCATCACGAGCTTTATTAAGGGACCACTACATCATGTTATACAATTGTGGAAATAAGTTGTTTTTCTCTCCAATATCTATCTTCACTCCACCCACAAAAAATTCAGGTCCCTCATTTTTCTTTGGGGAACTCATCCCTCAGCCCTTTCAGCTATGTATTTCAGGTGGGGTTCACTTTAAGCCTCTATTTCCAGTCAGAGTCTCTAATTGGCCTAAATCACACTGGATCAAGGATGAGCACCTAACCAGATGATAGCCAATAACATATAGGAAACTTGTTAGAAATGAAGATCGCACTCTAGACTCCTTGTGTCAGAACTCTGTGCTCAGGCCCAAAATCCATACTTTTATATGGCCTCTGCATGATTTGGACGCACACTAAAATTTAGGGAGCACTGTTTTTGATAATATAGTAAGAGGTTAGAAAGTGAGGTATTAGAACTCAAGTATAATTATTCTAGAATTTTTAGTACCACAGGCCAATCTATACCTTTCTCAGTAAAGATGGCCTGAATTTGGATTTTATATTCCTCATCCCAACTTTAATCTTTCTGTTCTAATGGTTGAAAAATCAAATGAGTTGGCTAAATTAGAATCCTTCCTTGCATTTCCAAAACTTACTGACCTTTACGATGAATCTGTTTCTTGAGACATCTCTGTGAAGGACAAAGAGACTAAACAAGTATGTTTTGTATGCAAACTCCTTATAGTAGGGATGAGAAAACCCAAGAGCTGCCCCTTAAACCTGCCTAGCCAGCTAAAATCCTTCTGATCCAGTTCTTTTCACCATGCTTAGCCACTTGTGAGTCTGAGTACTCATACTCACCAGTGGCTAAGAAAGAATTATGACACTGTTTCATGGAGCATTCAAGCTTTTGTGTCTTAATTTCCCGATCTGTGAGATGGTGAAAATGATTCTAGTTTCTTCAGATGGCTGGTGTGAGGATTCAGTGAGAATTAGTATGGAAAGGACCAAGCACTTAGTAAATGCTCACTAAACAGTATCGATTAAGAATAATTGTTAAGGTCCTGGCTGGTGTGGCTCAGTGGATTGAGCTCGGGCTGCGAGCCAGGCATCATGGGTTCAATTCCCAATCAGGGCACATGCCTGGGTTGTGGGCCATGGCCCCCAGTGGCCGCACATTGATGTTTCTCTCTCTCTCTCTCTCTCTCTCTCTCTCTCTCTCTCTCTCTCTCTCTCTCTCTCTCTCTCCCCCCCTCCCTTCCCTCTCTAGAAATAAATAAATAAAATCATTTAAAAAAAGAATAATTGTTAAATCCATCATTGCTACTGCATTGGCTACAGGAGCAGCTATATGCAGTAGCTACACATGTATGGGTTGCATGAGCCAGGGAGTGATCTTGGAGAAGCAGCATCACATCTCCACAGTGAGTAATCCAGCCACTAATTTCTAGGAACCCCCTGAATTCTCTCAGCCACTCACCCTAACTAAAGCAGCTCTAATCAGCATTGCAGTGTAACCTCTCATTTCAGTTTCACATCAGAGCTGTGTTTTTCTCCTTTTATTTTTTTTATTTTAATTGTTGTTCAAGTACAGTTTTCTGTCTTTTACTCCCATCCCAGCCCACACGCCCTGTGCTCCCCACCTCCCTCCCATTTCCAGCCCCTCTATTTTTTATCCATGTGTCCTTTATACTTGCTCCTGTAAACTCTTCCCCTAGTCCCCTGAAATTCCCTCCCCTCTCCGCTCTGTTCTTCTCCTTTAAGACCTTCTTTCTTCTTAAGGGGATGAGGCTCCTGCTGATTAGAAGTTATTAAAACACCATCAAAACAATTCAAACATTTGGTTATTCTTGCTGAAGAACCAGTCTATGTAAATCAGTGGGTGTCCCACTCATTTCTACTAATGCTTAATTCATGGCTATTCCAGGTTGAGGAAGCTAGTTTCTTAAGGATTTTGACTTCCTGTCTTCTCTGGGCCATCCAGATGGGGTGCTGCTATGGAATGGGGGGGTCACTCAAAGCCCAGTAATATTTTATAATCTCATTTATCTTGCCTGGCCCCAGATAATTTAACTGGCCTTTCAGTATAACCAGTGACACACCAAGGGTATTTTCATGATATATCTTAGAGCAAAATTATGTAGCCAAATGAATAAAATGATCTGTTTAATAACAATCTGGATTCAAATCCAGTTGAAAGGGTCAGGCCAGTTTCCCAGTCTGCCAGACTGCTCATGACCTAGGCAGGCCAGTTTTCCAACTTGCCAGATGGCCCATGACTCAGTTATCCCAACTGGTTTGATAGCCTGAGGTTTAATCAAAACTCTCTCCCACTGCACACAGTAGACAGCTGGTCCCAGCCACAATGGCCGGTGGTCAGACTGACCCTCCTGAACCTGAGAACAGCCCAGCCCTTTAACTAACTCATTGTCCCGGCTCACATCCTGAAACCCTGAGGCACCCGCCCAGAAGAAAAAGAGATTAATCCCTCCCATATCCCCTCACAAACCCCACGCTTTTTGTTTTAAAAACCCCATTTCTGCCTCCCCCCATCCAAGGGCTGTAGTCAATCTTGACTCAGCCCACCTATAAGCACAGAATCAAATAAAGACACTTGAATCAATCATCCGGTCCCTCCTGCCTCTATTTCTCTCTCACATTTCTATCAGGGATTATGGAACCTATTCATGGATTAATAATTAAATAAGTCAACTTTCTTGTGTGTGTGTGCATGCATGGGCCAACTCTGTAGAGGTAGGACAGTAACTAAAAGCTTTCCAAAGTCGGGGATATGTAACTGGGTTTTGAAGGATAAATATAACTTTGCTAGGCAATAGAGAAAATGTCATTCTGTACAGACAAAAGAGCTTGCAAAGAAGATGAAGAGTTGGAGCTCTGGTGGTATAATTGGTTATCACACAGTACTTATAAAAAGGTAAGGAGTGAAGAAAAGAACAAATATTTCTAATGGCAGAAATTAGGATACCCACATGCCTGAAGCTCTCCCTCAGCACTTATATACTATATGGAACCCTTATCATCAGTGCACTTACCCACTACTTTATTATAATCCATTTATATCAGTGTCCTTCCCACCAGACTCGAGAGCAAGTACCAGTGAGTTCTTTTTTCTTGTTTTTTTTTTGGTTTTTACTCAAGAACAGGCTAGCAAAAAGCATGTTTAAATTAAGTCTCATTCTAAAAAAAAAAAAGACATGAGGTTAAAAAGAATTATCTTTGCCAGTGCTCATCACCATTTCAAATGCTTTTATTTTCATTTTTAAGGTAGTAATTGTAGGAGACCATTCTGTGTGGTGTGGGCCCAGCTCCCACTCAGAGATGCACAGGATCCATGCCCATGGATAGGTTCTCCCATGAGGAATCAGGTTTGCAAAGTACCTAGGCTGCTTTGAGACTTGCTTTTGCTAAAACTCCCTCACCCTGAATTAAGGCAGCAAACATTTCCTGCAAAGTAACTTCCTAAAATCCATGCTAAACATTCCAAGGACAATTGTAACTGGTTCAACCATTTTCCCTTTGCATTTGCAAATATTCTTCTTCTGTGATGTGATTAGCAGCATCTTTTCCTTTGTTTTCTGTAAAAGGTAACCACCTAAAGTGAACCTGTGCATAGTAAATGGGGACCATCATGTAATGTGCCCAGAAAAGAAATAAAGGTCTGCTATGGCGGAGGCCACAGCTTTTGCTCCCCTTGGGAAAAAAGCCATGCTGTCCCTTTTCCTCCACAGGACTCAGCAGTCCATGTGAATGTCTCATGTCTCATTCACAATGTGGCAGACCCCACAAGCAGGGGTCTGCATTAATAATGTTTATATTTTAAAAAAATTTCATTCCCATCCCCCATCTTGGTCCCAATTGGCAATCATCAGCTTATTCTTTATACCTATGGGTCTGCTCCTCTTTGTTTATTCATTTATATTTTTTAAGATTCCACATATAAGTGAAACCATGTGGTAGTTTTCTATCTCTGTCTGACTTACTGCACTTAGCATAATATCTTCTATATCTATCCATGCTGTCAAACATGGCAAGATTTCATTTTTTTATTGCTGAGTAACATTCCATTATAAATATGTATCACATCTTCTTTACCCATTCATCTATTGATGGACATCTAGATTGCTTCCATATTTTCACTATTAATAGTAATGCTGCAACAAATGTAGGGGTGAATAATAAGTTAATGTTTATAAATAAGTTATAAACAACTTATTGTTTATAAAACCCTTAATAAGTAAAAATGAATAATAATAATAAATAACATTTACCTTTTACTAAGAATTTCTTTGTGCCAGACTTTATGCCAAGTGCTTTACACTTAACAGCTAAATTTCTTCCAACCACAAATCAATGTAGTGTGATAGTAATAATAAATGATAATGATGATATTATTAATAAAAACTGAAGCAATGATAACAATATCAGTAGGCACTATAGTACTATGTCTAATCTTACAAAAGCTTATTAGTGAGGTTCTATTATAACCTCCACTCAGTAGATGGGCAAACTGAGATGCAGAAAGGGTAAATATCTTGCCTAAAGCCACACAACTATTAAACGGCAGAGTTGGAATTCAAATTCTAACCTCCCTGACTCCACATCCCAAGCCCTAAATTGCACACCAACTCAAAACATATGAATATTGCATCATAAAATGAAGATGTCAGTGTTTGAATTTTCTAGAAGCATGGGATGGATCAAAAGTATCAACACAATTTTTTTCTTCAGGCAAAATAATACCAAATAGGAAATGGCCAAGTGGAATGAAGAGGGATAAAAGCTCTCAGATGGCTGTATGGCCAATCTTGTGTGCTTCATGAAAATGAGAGACTGTTTCCACAGTGAAAAATGATTCCATTAGTAATAGGTTTTGAAAACTATAGTCAGCACCTTCTAGAAGATAGTCAGTTAGGTAATGATCTTTTTTAAGTGGAGGGTTTTATAGCTCTCAATTATGTGACAAGTGAGTTATGTTTAAAGGTATTGAAAAATTATACTGCATGTGAACTGGGTAGTGTGAGCAATTGTAACTGGTCTGCATGTTAATCTCTCCCCAAACCTATGGGAGAGGTAAAGAAGCCATGAAGGAGAAGTATGCAAACTGACATAAACCTGATCAGTCTACATGTAAGCAGTGTGTCTAATGACCAGAGACAGAAGGAACAGTGGGTTTACAGCCATCACTAATTCATCACTTGCTATATGCCTGCTCCTGGGGACAGTCCTTCCTAACATTGTTCTTGATCCTTACAAAAGTGTTTTGATTGGAACCCTATTAACCCCATTTTACAAATGAGGAAACTGAAACTGGAAGATAATAACTTTTCCAAGTTATGGCTGACTGATAAGGGGCCAAACTCAAGTTCATACTGAGGTCTGTGCACTTGCAAGCCAGAGAGATTTCCACTAGGACATGTTTCATTTCTAAAAGTAAAGCACAAAAGAAATTCTAGGGTTTGAAAGCTCAGTTATAGGGGAAATGACTTTTTATTTTCTTTGCACAATGACACATTTAGGTAGAGGTATAACTTTTCTTAAAAGAAGAAACAAATTGAAGCCTTGCTGTTATGGGAATACCTATGAAAAGACAGAATAATGACAAAAGTTAGGGCAGATCTCTTCTGGGAATCAAGTTCAAGAGATAAATTTGCATATTTACCTTTATATGTTGGTGTTTTATGCCAAGCTGGTGTAGAGTACATGTTCCATAAATATTCACTCTGTTGGTTAGAATTTTGTTTTCCTAGTTTCCAAACTCCATAGGTGGAAGCAAAGACATTTTAGTGTGAACTCTGTGAGAATGTCTGGCATTTCTTTGGTACGAACCATTGCCCTCCAAAGCACAATGGTGAGCATGTATTGGCTTAAACCAACGCAATTAATACAGACTCCACAGGAAATTCTGTTATAGTAAGCTTGAAATTCAACATCTGATTTTGGGAGGTCATGAAGGACTGAATTGAATATTGACCCCAATCAAGACCAAAATAGTGTCTGTGTTCCTGGAAATTTTGATTAAGTAGGATTGAGAGAAAAGGGGCTACTATAAATTCAAATTTTATAATTAAGACTGTACATTTTTGATAGTGGGATGTTAAAATCCCCTACCTAATTATATTACTGTCAATATCTTTCTTGAAGTCCTCCAAGATTTTCCTTATATATTTGGGTGCTCCTATGTTGGGTGGACATATAGTTACAATGTTTGTGTCTTCATGATGAACTCTTCCTTAGAGAATTATGAAGTGATCTTCTGGGTCTCTGTTTATGGCCCTTGTTTTGAAGTCTATTTTGTCTGAAATGAGGATTGTTACACCGGCTTTTTTTCCCTTTCCATTTGCTTGGAATATTTTGTTCAAACCCTTCACTTTCAGTCTCTGTAGGTCTTTTGTTCTGAGGTGGGTCTCTTGTAGACAGCATATGTGGGGGTCATGATAAGACACTTGATGGATAGAGTAGTCTCAGTTGCAGGCCCTTGGTTTTCATTACTTGGAATATTCCTTGCCATTCCCTTCTGCCTTGCAGCATTTCTACTGAGAAGTCAGCTGCTAGCCTTATTGGAGCTCCCTTGTATGTTGCTTCCTCTTTCTCCCTTGTTTGGAATTTTGCCATTTTAATTATGCTGTGTCTTGAAGTGGGCCTCTTTGGGTTCCTCTTGATTGGGACTCTCTGTGTTTCCTGGATTTATGTGACTTTTTCTCTGATCAAATTAAGGAAGTTTTCCATTGTTACTTTTTCAAACAGGTTTTCTATCCCTTGTTCTTTTTCTCCTTGTGGTATACCTATTATAGAGATATTATTACATTTCATGTTGTCCTACAATTCCCATAACACCTGTTCATTCTTTCTGAGCCTCTTTTCCTTTTCTTGCTCTTTCTGGGTGGTTATTTCTACCTTGTCCTCCAGCTCACCAATGTGATCCTATGCTTCATTGAGCCTGCTTTAGATGTGAAAAAAGAATTTTATAAAGTGCAGGACCCACTTATGACAAAAAAAAATCAGCAAAGTGGGAATAAAGGGAGGATTTCTCAACATAATAAAGGCCATATACAAGACGACTATAGCCAAAATCATACTCAATGGACAAAAACTTAGAACTTTCCCACTAAGGTCAGGAACAAGATAAGGATGGCTGTTTTTACCACCTCTATTCAACATAGTATTGGAAGTCCTAGCTACATCAATCAGGCAAGAAAAAGAAATAAAAGGCTTTCAAATTGGAAAGGAGGAAGCAAAATTGTCATTGTTTGCAGATGACGTGGTAGTGTACATAGAAAACCCTATAGACTCAAAAGAAAAAAAAGTAGTGGACCTAATAAGTGAATTTGACAAAACAATGGGAAACAAAGTCAATATTCAGAAATCAAAGGCATTTTTGTACACCCACAATGAAATATCAGAATCAGAACTCAGAAAAAATTCCCATTTGCTATAGCAGCAAGAACAATAAAATACCTATGAATAAACCTAACCACGGAGGTAAAAGACCTATCCTCAGAAAACTACACAATACTTAAGAAATAAATTAAGGAAGACACAAACAAATGGAAGCATGTACCATGTTCATGAATTGGAAGAATTAACATCATCAAAATGTCCATACTACCCTAAAGCAATTTGTAGATTCAATGCAATACCTATTAAAATACCAATGGCATATTTCACAGACATAGAACAAACACTTTAAAAATTTATATGGAACCATAAAGGACCCCAAATAGCTGCTGCAATTTTGAGAAAGAAGAGCAAAGTAGGAGGGATCAGAATACCTAATATCAAATTGTATTACAAGGCTGCTGTACTCAAAACACCCTGGTACTGGTATAAGAATAGACACATAGACCAATGGAATAGAATAGAGAGCCCAGAAATAAACCAAGTCTCTATGGTCAATTAATATTTGACAATGGGGGCAAAAGCATAAAATAGAGTAAAAATAGCCTCTTCAAAAAATGGTGTTGGGAGAGCTGGACAGCTACATGCAAAACAATGAAATTGATCACCTACTTACACCATACACAGAAATAAATTCAAGGTGGATAAAACATTTAAATGTAATTCATGATACCATAAATGTCCTAGAGGAGAATACAGGCAAGAAAATCTCAAATGTCCCATGCAGCAATATTTTCACCAATATGTGCCCTAGATCAAGGGACATAAAGAATAAACAAATGGGATGTCATAAGAAAAAGCTTCTGCATAGCCAAAGAAAACAGCATTAAAATGGTAAGAGAATCAACTGTATGGGAAAATGCATTTACCAATGATACCTCAGACAAGGGTTTTATCTCCAAAATACATAAAGAACTCACATTACTCCACTCCAGGAAGTCAAACAACCCAATTAAGAAATGGGCAAAGGACCTGAACAAACACTTCTCCCAAAGAGAACATACAGAGGACCCAAAGACATATGAAAGGACACTCAACAGTGCTAGGCATCAGAAAGATGCAAATTAAATCCACAAGGAGCTGCAACTTCACACTGGTGAGAATGTGCATCAGAAACAAATCAACAAACAAATGTTGGAGAGGAGTGGGAAAAAGGGAACCCAGGTGCACTGTTGGTGGGAATGCAGACTGGTGCATCACTGCAGAAAATAATATGGAATTTCCTCAGAAAACTAAAAATGGAACTGCCTGTTGACCCAGCAATTCCACTGCTATGATTATATCCTAAGAACCCTGAAACACCAATCCAAAAGAACCTATGCACCCCAATGTTCATAGCAACACAATTTACAATAGCCAAGTGTTGGAAGCAACCTAGGTGCCCATCAGTAAATGAACTGATCAAAAAACTATGGTACATTTACACAATGGAATTCTATGCAGCAGAAAGAAAGAAGGAGTCCCTACCCTTTGCAACAGCATGGATGGAACTGGAAAGTATTATGCCAAGTGAAATAAACCAGGTGGTGAGGGACAAATACCATATGATCTCATCTTTAAGCAGAACCTAATCAACAAAACAAACAAGCAAGCAAAATAGAACCAGAGACATTGAAATTAAGAACAACTTGACAGTAACTAGAGGGGAGGTGGGAGGGGAAATGGAGGTAAAGAGGGAAGGGTTTACAGGAACAAGTATAAAGGACACATGGACAAAACCAAGGGGGTGGTGAGGTCAGGAGAGGGGGGTAGGGTGGCTGGGGGCTGAATAATGAAGGTAAATGCAGACAACTGTACTTGAGCAACAATAATAAATAAATAAATAAATAAATAAATAAATAAATAAATAATAAAGTCTCTGCTTACTACAAATCTATATACAGAAAGAAGAAATAATGGAAGCCCCAAAACAATGGTTGAACTCTACCACCTTGTATGAATGTTAAAATTATATTAGTTATATTTACTGTTATATGGAATTAACTTAGTAGCTTGTCAGAAGCTTCTTTAAGAGATTTATCTTTTGGGGGGAGGGTAAAAGTGTGGTTTTGGTTTGTTTTTCTAGAACTGCTTTTTCATAGTCACAAGATTCTAGTATGTAGGGGAGTTTGGGTCAAGGATATTCTCAGCAATAAGATATAGTCTACAGATTTTTTTTAGCAGGGGAATGGGATCATAATTAGTACAACAATGGTTCCCCAAATATAACCATGTCCAAATCCAAAAAAAACTGTTACTTTTACAGGCAAAGAGATATTTCAGATATGATTAAATTAAAGGTCTTGGGATAGAAATGTCTTCCTGGATCATCCATGTTGGCTCAGTGTAATCACAAGGATCCTTTAAGATGGAAGCAGGAATCTAGAGACACAGGAGATGTGATGATAGAGCAGAGGTGAGAATTGTCAGATTGCTGACTTGGAAGGTGGGAGAGGCCACAAGCCAAGGAATGCAGGCAGCTATAAAAGCTGAGAAGGATGAGGGACACATTCTCCTCTGGAGCCTCCAGAAGGGGTATAGTAAGACTTCTGACCTCCAAAAGTGTAACATAAGGCACTCGTCTTGTTTAAGTCACCAAGTTTGTGGCAATTTATTTTATTACAGCAGTCATAGGAAAGTAACACAAGGATTAAGCTCCTTGTCAGCAACCTCTTCCAAAGAGAGGTGCATTTCCTGTTGTGAGCTTAAGAAAATATTCTACCTGACTGGAAGCCCAAGTATCATCTTTGGCTACTTACAATTTACCTTAGGGTTTCTAAACTTCAGCACCATTTTCACTTTGGAGAGATAATTCCTTGTTGGGAGGGAGCTATTTTATGCATTGTAGAATGATTAGCAGCATCCCAACAGATGCCAATAGCAATCCTTACCTTTCATCCTGACCATCAATAATGTCTCCAAACATGACCAAAGGCCCCCTGAGGGAGAGAAAAGATGGTAAAACTTCCTCAGGCTGAGAACCACTGCACTAGCATGACTATATTCTTAAAATTTCTGGTGACAGTGAACAAGCCATCTTTCTCCCATAAATTCATAAACTCAAATTCACCAAAACCTGAAACACAAAAAATATGCATTAGTCAGAGTCCTTTTGCTACACAGTTATAGGGCCAAAAAATCCTCACCTCTAGACTAGATAGAATCATCTCATGGTATATACCAAGAGATCAGACAAGATTTAGTTCTGGCTGAAATCAAGACGATAACCCAGGGTAAGTTATTAATCCACTCAACCTAGCTAGCTCACCCCTTAAGCCCGTTACTCTCAGTAGATGCCAAATAAAGTGTTTTAGCAAACTGAGTGAGAGGGATCTGTTCCTTCCCTCTTTACTTGGACAAGTTAATTGGGAATGCAACTCACAACAATTTTTAGTTTAAATATCCTAACATGTATTTGGATGAAATGTGCTAAAGCCTAAGTAAAGGAGGGGATGAGCTCTGTACCTCTCCTGGCTCCAGGATGTGGGTGTTATTGGACATGGAAGCAAAAACAGCCACTACAAAGCAAATTCTTTCTGCTCTGGGTCAACATGCCTGTCAAAGGATACCTGAATTCAGATGAGAGAGAAAGAGAGAGGCTAGAATGGAAAGGTAGGACAATGTTATAAACTGAATAGTTGTGTCCTCTCAAAATCCATATGTTGAAGCCTTAATTCCAAGTGTAGTGTATTTGGAGATGAGGTCTTTGGAAGGTAACTAAGTATAGATGAGGTCATGAAAATAGAGTCCCCATGATGGGATTACTGTCCTTATAAAAAGAACAAACCAGAGCTGGCTTGCTTCCTCTCTTCAACATGTAAGGACATAGCAAGAAAGTGACTGAAAGACAGGAATGGAGCCCTCACCAAGAGCCCAGCCATGATGGTGCCCTGATTCTGCACTTCCAGCCTCCAAAACTGTGAGAAATGAATGTGTTTTGTTTAAGCCACCCAGTCTATGGTATTTTTATAGCAGGCAGAGAAGACTAAGATAGATGAGCAACCAAACCACAGAAATTTTATCAAGAGATATAAAGGTATCAAAATATTTTCTAAGTCTCTGGGAGTAATAATCAACACCACCACCAAATATGGGACCTCTGCTTCTTAAGTTTTTGGATTTCTGTAAGCATGACAATAATGAGCTAGGTTGAAAACAAGAGCTCAACTCTCACTGGCTGCGTGATCATGGACAGGTGTCTTTGTTGCTTTACTTTTTTGTTTCCATATTAAAGTGGAAATAATAACACCTGCCTTGATGGAGCATCATAAGAAGAGAATAAAATCACATATATGAAAGTGCTAGGTATGTGGTCAGCACTCAGGAAAGCTAAGAAGGCTCCCCTCACTCTTTAGAAAGATGGTGGCAAGGTAGGTGGGAGCTGATCCCAGTTTTTCCTGTGCCCAGCTGGTACACATAGCTAATCTGAGGAATAGAGTGAACAGCCAATGGCATTCCAGCTTATATGAAGTTTGGAGGCCAACTGTAGAGGATATTGAAAAACAGATGGTGAAGAGATTGTGCTGGGACAGTAAGGTCCCTAGGATCTGAGCTGGGACCTAGGCTTTTGTAGCCCCAGGGCCTTCATCTGTGGCAGGATGTGGGGAGGAGTTAGATCACTAGTTCCCTCCCCTACGGGAGCAGGGAGAGAGGCTCAGAACCAAGAGGGACCTAGATGCTGGAAGTCACTGGGGGGAATAGAGACTAAGTGGGAGACACACAGAGGTAGTATACCTCCACTGGGACTGTGGATGCCAGCTAGGTCATTATCAGAGAAATTGGGGTGCTGAGCAACACCTGGAGAAAAGAGAAGAGTTGGGCCATGTCAGATCCTGACCCAGATAGTCTCCAGACTGGTTAAAAAGTTTGGCTGTGTGAAAAGCCATGCGTGTTAAGAACGGTGGGTAGCTGCTTCATAAGGAACTTGCAAACAATGGCTGGCTCACCCTAAGGATGATTTGAGCTACACACCCAAGATTGACACACACTGCATGCCCAGAGACTGGCTGGCTGATTTGAGCCACATGCTCAAGCTTGACTCATGCAGCTCACCCAGAGACTAAGTGGCACCATGCACCAAGAGGCTGACTGGCGTTACTTGCCCAATGGTGGGCTTGGGCCACAGTGAGCTGGAAAAGAGCAAGGAGGAGGCACACTGCACAGACTTCGGGAAAGAGTAAAGGGTTTTCAGGAACAACTATAAAGGACACATGGACAAAACCAAGAGGGGTTGGAGTCAAGGCCGGGAGGTGAGGATGCTGGGTTGTGGGGGACAGGTGGAGGAAAAAGGCGTAAAACTGTATTTGAACAGCAATAAAATTTAAAAGTATTTAATACAAAATATAAGTATAAATATAAAAATGACATTTTAAGTGGTTATAAAAAAAAGAATGTTCCCCTTCCATCTAGCCTCCCATCTAGTCAATTTAAATTTCATGAGCCAGGTTTGGCTAGCCTGTGAGTGTGAATGAGGCTATGTGAACATTTATTTCTGATCTGGATGATCACCAATCTCA
Source organism: Tonatia bakeri (assembly GCA_004024845.1). Classification (NCBI taxonomy): domain Eukaryota; kingdom Metazoa; phylum Chordata; class Mammalia; order Chiroptera; family Phyllostomidae; genus Tonatia; species Tonatia bakeri. The sequence goes on from PVIA01004020.1 coordinate 43,026, forward strand.
TGTACTCACATGTGAAGGGCAGTCCTTGCAGTATTCATTCATAGTGAATATCCACAAACATTTGTTTTATGAACCACCTCCCAGGTCCTGTTCTTGTATTCATTGCACCTGAGCTCTCCTTTAAAAAATCACCCTCCCCCATTCTTAGTCTACAAGTTTCAGCAGGAACTGACAATAACCTGTCTTGTGTGTATGTGTGCATGCATGCACACATCTGACTCCCAGTAAGAACACTCTCTTGGGTCTTTCAAGTGATTTTTACGGTTATACAAACCAATCCAGACTGAAGCAACCTCAAGAATACTGTTAGAATTATTAAGAAGGGGAAAGATCTCCTTCTGTTTGGAAAGCTGGCTATACATGTAGTATAAGCCTGGAGGTGTCAGCAGCCACCATGATGAGAAAGCCTATATGCAACTTTTAAAACATGCAGAAGAAAACAAAACTAAGAGATGGAGAATGACTGATGACAATGGACCCCCTGAATCCAGCTGTTCCTTGAAGCTGCTTTGTCCCTTGACATTTTTTGCATATTATGCCTTATTTCTTTTAATATATTTTATTGATTATGCTCTTACAGTTGTCCCAGTTACCCCCTATATTGCCCTCCACCTACCCACTTCCCCCCTTTGTTTCAAGTCCATGGGTCATACATATAAGTTCTTTGGCTTCCAAATTTCCTATACTATTCTTAACCTCCCCGTCTGTATTCTACCTACCATTTAGGCTATTTATTCTCTGTACCTTTTCCCCATCTCTCCCTGTCTCACTCGCCTGCTGATAACCCTCCATGTGATCTTCATTTCTGTGATTCTGTACCTGTTCTAGTTGTTTGCTTAGTTTGCTTTTGTTTTTGTTTTTAGGTTTGATTGTTAATAACTATGAGTTTGTTGTCATTTTACTGTTCATATTTTTTATCTTCGTTTCCTTAAATAAGTTCCATTAATATTTCATTTAAGGGCTAGGTGATGATGAACTCCTTTAACTTGACCTTATCTGGAAAGCACTTTATCTGCCCTTCCATTATAAATGATAGCTTTTCTGGACAGAGTAATCTTAGATGTAGGTCCTTGCCTCACATGACTTCAAATATTTCTTTCCAGCCTCTTCTTGACTTTTCCTCCTTTTGAGAAAATCAGGTAAGAGTCTTATGGGCACTCTTTTGTAGGTAATTGCCTCCTTTTGTCTTGCTGATTTTAATGTTCTCTCCTTATCTTTAATCTTGAGTGCTGTAATAATTATGTGCCTTGGTGTGTGCTTCCTTGGGTCCAACTTTGTGGGACTTTCTGAGCTTCCTGGACTTACTGGATGTCTATTACCTTTGCCAGATTGGGGAAGTCTTACTTCATTATTTTTTAAAATAAGTTTTCAATTTCTTGCTCTTCCTCTTCTCCTTCTGACACGCCTATGATTTGGATGTTAGAACATTTAAAGTTGTCCCTGAGGTTCCTAAGTCTCTCCTCATTTATTTGAGTTCTTGTTTCTTCATTCTGTTCTGGTTGAATGTTTCTTTCTTCTTTCTGCTCCAAACTGCTGGTTTGAGTCCCAGTTTACTTCCTGTCACTCTTGATTCCCTGTATATTTCCTTTATTTAATTTTTCATAGCCTTCATGTTTTCCTCTAATTTGTGACCATATTCAACCAGTTCTGTGAGCATCCTGATTACCAGTGTTTTGAACTGTGCATCTGATAGACTGGCTATCTCTTCGTCATTTAGTTGTATTTTTTCAGGAGCTTTGACCTGTTCTTTCATTTGGGCCCTTTTTTATTTGTCTGGGTGCACCTGCTATGTGGTAAGGGGTGGAGCCTTAGGTTTTCACCAGGGCAGGCATCCCACATCATTGAGTTATGATGCTGTATTTGGGGGAGGAGTCCCAGAGCAAACAGTGTGGCTTGCTCTGCTCTCTGCTGGCTTTCAGTCACTTCCCCCACTACCCACAATCAAATTGGGCCTTCCTGGGGCTGATTCCCATGTGGGTGGGTTTGTGTACATTCTAGGACCCTGTGGGTCTCTCCAACAAACTCTCTTGTGCCTCAACTCTCACAGGTTTTTTCAATCAGAGGTTTTGAGTCTTTATTTCCCCACACTGGAACCCTGGGTTGCTTGGTCTGTCTCACTCCCCAATTGTTCCTCCTGGTTTTTCTTCATGTGAATGAGGGACTTCCCTATCCACCAGCCACTGCTTGACCCAGTCCTCCAGCTGCTGCCTTGCAACAAGTCTTCTTCACGTAGCTGCCTGTCTCCACCCCTCCTACCAGTCTGAATGAATATTTCTTCTTTAACTCCTTGGTTGTCAGACTTCCATTCAGTTTGATTTTCTATCATTTCTCATTGCTTTTTGTTTTTAAATTTGTTATGGTCCTTCTTTTGGTTGTGTGAGGAGGCACAGCATGTCTACCTACTCCTCCATCTTGGCCAGAAGTCACTTCTTAGGGATTTAAGCCAATTTATGTTTATATTTCGCTCTCTAGAGACTCCTAATAAATACACTCCCCACAAAATAATTCTGTATTTCACCTGAATGAAACTGTCTGTGTTCATAGTTTAGTTTCTCCAGCCAAACAGGGACCGTGTAGCTGCTATTCAACCACTGCTGGACCAGCCCAGGGCTGACTAGCTTGGAATGTGTCCTGAGATCCAAGCTGCAACCACCACTGTCATGTGCAGGAGAGACTCACCACAGCCACTGTCTCCGTGCTAGCTGCAAAGCAGTTTCACTGTTAGTCAGATAATGCCCTTCCTGAGACTATTAAAGCCAAACCATCCTATTTTGATAGACAAGAAAAATTCTCCTTCCTTCCATGAGATACTAAGAGAGGGATGCAGGAATAACCAAACTTTATCCAGTTACAAAGGTTCCAACTCTTACCTGCTGCCTGAAGTCCCCCAAATATGAAACAATAGGGGCTTCTTTTCTCCCTTCAACCCCAACCATGTTCTTTTCCAGAAGGCCAGGCCAGCACTTTCACTAAAATGGCATTTGACAGGTTTTCCTCATCAGGGAAATAAAAGGCACAGATAACAATATTGAATAATGAAAGCAAGGGAAACTGAAGTGGAAGGTCTGTCTGAATGACATACTGTCATTATTCATGACAATTATAGCATCACAGCATTTAGAAAAGATAGTCAGTAATGAGGGGTTTTATTTTATTCACAAATTTTTCCTGATGTGAAAAATGAAACTTTCTGTTGCTACTTAACTGCCAAATAAACTTGGTAAACATATCCATGAAAATATTGAATCACTTGGATACTGACCAGCCTATAAGATGAAGAAGAGTTCACATATTTTGGAACCAGTGGTATTTGGGGAGATGGTTCACTTACAAAAGGCTAGACTTTTTGTATCTGCAGTCAATGTCTACCTTTTCATGAGCAAACATCCTCCATGAATTACATAAAGTGAATCCTACTGTGTTCTTTTCACAATATTTCTGATATAGATACATCTCTCATTAATTTCTCTACATTTTGAGTCAGAATATATGTCCTGAGTGAGTGACTATCATTTGAAAAGGTCTAGACTGGAAGAAGGAAATAATTTACAAATGGTTAAGACCAAGATGCCTCAGTTTCTGTCTGCTCAAATAACTCCAACAACATTATTACCCCATCACCTTTGTATACCAGTAGGAATGCAAGAAGAATCTGAAATGCTACTTTTTAAAATGAAAATATAAAGTAGATTTGGTAATTATATATGCTCTTTTCCCTTAATGCTGACTAGTCTTGATATCATGAATCTGTAAGGAGTCTGCCATGTGTATGGAAACTAGAGACTACAGTTTCTCAACCCACTGATTCCTTTCTCTTTCTCTATCTCTATCTCTGTCTCTGTCTCTATCTCTACCTCTATCTATCTATCTCTATCATCTCTATCTCTCTCCATCTCTATATCTATCTATCTATCTATCATCTATCTATCTATCATCTATCTATTTATCTCCCTAGATTGCTTTCTGCTTTTTCTAGGGCTTCCTCCAAAGGCTTCATTCAAAGTTAACTGTGTTCCTTCCTCCAAGCTAAATGGAAAACATAGGACTAAGACAACCCATCAGTCTGTCTCATGAAATGTAAGTGTCCCAAGTTCAAGGAAACAACCACAAACATATTAGACACAAGCAGTGTCTCATTTTTAAATCTGATGGCCAAAACTAGGCCAGGTGTCCACCTCTAGTCCAATCATCTCATCTAGAGAGGTGACGGGATAAAATACAAACATTGTCTTTAACAACCAAGTTACATGGGAAGTAACTCAGAATCACAGATGGTAGCTCTTAACAAACTGTTCTGTCATTCCAAATTCAAACCCAACTCCCCCTCCTTTCTTGGTTATGCTCCCTTGCCATCATTAGCTGATTGCAGCTGTGAGCCTGCCCTCCAAATCCTAGCCTCCAGAAAACTTGTTTCCCTTTAAATGGAGCTCAGCCAACAGTTGTTCTTTCCAATGCAAATTTTACACATGCAGGCCTTGGAACTTAAAAGGAATCTTTAACTCTCATTAAATAACACAGTTCCTTAGCAGGACTATCTCCTGGGAACGAATGTCTTCTGTTGAAATGCCATGTTATGACAAGCATGACAGACTGGAAGGGGATCTGTTCTCACTCATAATATTACTTAAATTAAGTTAGGTGGAATGTGTGTAGGCATTCAAAGAAAAGCTCCTTGGGACCCCTGTCCTATTATCTTTGTTAATAAATATGAATTATGACTGTCTTCTCTTAAAAATGATAAATCCTTTTTCCACACTGGCTACATCATGCAATGTATGTAATACATGATTCCTGACAGAAAAGCCAGTTGACCTGCATGCATTAAACACTAATTTGCAGTTGTATTTCCTCTTTATTCTTTACTAGGCCCAAGTTGGCTTGAAGTAGCACCCCAACATTAATTTCTCACAAATGCTATAAGGGTCTCTCCTGTTTTTAGTTTAGCCTTCACCAGAGGGAAGAATCCTGAGATGTCTCTAATTCCCAAGACGTGCCTCAAACTCGATTCATAGTCCACAGTTCTTTGGAGGCAAAAGCTCAACTTGCATGTGATCATTATTGGTTATCATCAGAGATGTGATGTGAAAAATGGGCTCTTCAGTCCAATTCAGTGCACCTTATCAATTTTTAACTATAAGGTAAATCAACCTTCTTATTTGCTATTCAAGAAAAATAGATGCAGGATTTAATTGGTTCCAAGTCATTAGGACTCAGTTTCTTTCTGTTTCTTGGTACTGCTTTCCTAGTGGGCAGCCTTGTGAAGGTGCCTGCAGCTGCCATATCCACACTCCCAGCTTCACACCAGAAGAAAGCAAGATCTGTTTTCCAGTGATACAACAAAAATCCCAGAAGTTCTACCAGCTTAGTTTCAGCCACTGAAGTCAAGAGAACAAGATGCTCTGATGGACCAAAACTAGATTGTAGGTCTACTCTTGGAACCAGGGGTAAATCCACCCTACTGGAACAATAGGGAATGATGTAAAAGTTGAGGTAATGCTCCAAAGGACAATGAAGATGCTGCCATGAGAAGAAAGGGGAGTATATTACATAACATAAACACTAAGTCCATTTGTAATCAACATTAGTCATTTTAGGCAGCCATAACAGAATATCACAGATTGGCTGGCATAAACAACAGAAATGTATTTTTATTTTCTCATAGTTCCAGGGGCTAGAAGTCTAAGATTGAGGTGCTGGTAGGGTTGGTTTCTGGTGAGGCCTCTCCTCCTGACTTGCAGAGGGACACTTTCTCCTTGTGTCCTCATATGACCTTTCTTCTGGGCTCACACACTCCTGGTGTTTCTCCTCTTCTTATAAGGGAACCAGTCCTATTAGATTAGAACCCCACCGTTATGACTACATTTTATCTTAATTATTCTCTTAAAGGCCTTATTTTTAAATACAGCAACGGTTAGAGCATCAACATATGGGATTTAAAGGGGACACAATTCAGTCTATAACACAATCTAAATGGAATGAATCAGTGAGAAAATCAAGATCATATAATTAAAAAAAGGTGTGAGGCTGGAGGTCAGTATAATTACTCCTAAAAAGATGTTTCATTTGCCTTATTACCTTTTGGTCTTCCTCTGTAAATCTTTGCCAAGCTTCTTCTTTGGAATTAGGATCAGAAGCTGTCCAAGTGAAGAGTTTAGTATATAAAACTAGCTTAGCCCAAAATCAACCCAGGAGCTATTCTGTGCAGCATTTCTAGCCTCTACTCACTAGATGCTAGTAGCAACCTCCCACCCAACACACCTGCCTCAGATTAGACAGTTAAAAATGTCTCCAGATATTGCCAAATGTTCCCTGGCAAAATCACTCCTGGTTCAGAATCATTGACCTAGTTCAACATGTTTCTGGGTTTCTACCAAAAGTCCTTCAGAACTTTATAGCTCTGGTGCCTTAACCTTCTTAGAAGCATCACTATAAAGAATCACTGTACATAAGAATCAATGAGCTTATCAGTGCCCACCTCCAAGGACTATAATTAAGTTATCTTGTTTGGAGCCAATGAATTTGTATTTTTATAAGTACTTTGAAACACAGTTGTATAGAGTAGTAGTAGTAATTTTGCCACTAGTTCCTTCATTTGAGATTTATTTAGTGAGCATGTACTAGGCCAAGAATTATTCTAAAAGCTGGAATATAAATTTCACTTTCTTTAAAGAGCTTTCATTCTAGTGGAGGAGGTAAGCAATAAACATAATAAACAAGTAAATTATACACCATAATAAAATGTGGTAAGTGATATGGGGTTAGTAAAGTCCAATAAGTGGCAATAAAGTACATTTGTAAGTAGGGTTGACGGGGAGACCTCAGTGAGAGAGTGACATTTGACTAGGCTTCCAGAAGATCTGAGGAAGTATGCCAGTATGTAAATGAGGGAAGAATGTGTCAGAGAAAGAGGAGTCAGTGCAAAAGTCCTGAGGTAGGTGTGTGACTAACTTATTCAAGGAGATAACACAGCTGAGACAAGAGAAAAGGAAGAGGAGGGGAAGTTGAGGGTCAAGAATTACTTGGAGGTGGGAGGGATTTTACATAGAACCTTATATAAAATTTTAAGACTTGATACAGTGAGAAGCCTTAAACACAGTTTGAAGAGAAGTGTGACATGATTTGACTTATAATCTTATTGTTGGGTTTAAAATACTGCATGGGAGGCAAAGAAGGGAAAAGGAAGACCAGTTAGGAGATCATTAGATAAGCTACAAGGAAGTCATTAGCAGTTATTGAGAATGCTTTCAGTGCAGTGACCTGGATGAAAGGCTGGAAAAACTGGTTGGATGTGTTCAGGGTAAAAGGGAATTCATTAGCATAAACAATTAGAGGGGCTTTGCTAAAGGGGAGCAGAAATATGGAGTTCTATGAGGGTAGAGACATGGAATTAAGACCCATGGGTTGTTTTACACAGCTGGGAAGAATCTAGCAGAGAAGAATTGATGACATAAGGAGACAGATAAATTACAGGTGCAACATTTTTGAGCAGGGGAGAAAGGATGAGCTTTTTTGTACATGGGAAGGTCTTGCCTTTATAGAGAAGCATGGCAGTTGACCTACAGTGGCAAACGGGAAGATGTTGTATATGGAAAGGTAAGCTAATATGAAGGTGAAAGTTTATGAAAGTTCTCTTGTTATTGCATTAATTTCTCAGAGAAGGAAACAGCAAGGTAATCAGCAAAGAATGATGAGCAAAATGAGATGTTATCATTTTAAGAAGGAAGGTGTTGTCAGGAGGCAACTGAGAGAGTGAATCGATGTGGTAAGCCATGCTAGGTAGCATGAGTTAACACCAGAAAATGGGTCAAGGAATTAGAAAATGATCAAGTTGCTTTCTTCTGTACTGTGTTTGGAGGAGGTGGGGGGACAGGATAAAGTCTCCAGCACTGGTCATTCTTCAGAGGAATGACTTCAGGGCAGACCAAGGAATTCACTGAGTCTTGACAGACTAAGAGAATGGTGAAGAGGACAAATCCTGGCAGGCAGAACTGAAACTGGGAGGCATCTGAGAAAAACATGGTGCTGTACTGTTTGATGTAAGTTTTGATATCACCTTGAGCTAGGTCTTAATTCTCTGGTAAACACGTTTTTCCTTTTTGCACTCACACGTCCAGGATTTTCTGGGGGTAAAACTATGAGAAAGTACGAACATATCTTGTATAAGTTTTGGGTTAGGTTCCAGACCACTGTAATACAATAAATATTGTATAATCTTTTTTGCTGGTGTATGGTCTTGCCTTCAATTTGTAAACATAATATCTGCAAAACACAATAGAATGAAGCACAATAAAATGAGGTCTGCCTGTATTTGAAAGCCTTTGAACCTCTTTGGATAATGCTGTAAATCATCACGTGGTATTGTAGCATTAATACCAGCAGGGTTGGAGAAATATGTATTTTTCTAAATTATTTTATTGTTCAAGTGCAGTTGTCTGCATTTACCCCCTCCCATCACTCTCCCCAACACCAGCCATCCCCAGCTCCCTCCCTTGCTTCCATTTCCCCCTTGGTTTTGTCCATGTGCCCTTTATAGTTGTTCCTGAAAACCCTTGCCCCCTCCCCCCCTTTATTCTTTCCCACCTCCCCTCTGGTTACTGTCAGTTTGTTCTTAATCTCAATGTCTCTGGTTCTATTTTGCTTGCTTGCTTGTTTTGTTGATTAGGTTGCACTTAAAGGTGACATCATGTGGTATTTGTTCCTCACTGCCTGGTTTATTTCACTACACAGCAGAAAGAAAGAAGGAGCTCCTACCCTTTGTGGCAACATAGAAGGAACTGGAGGAATGTGTCTTTTAAAAGAGGATGCTTGTAATCTAGTCATCAATATGTGTTGAATAATAGGTGACTACCACTTCAGCAAATAAAATTGGATAAAATGCATTTTTTCAAAGTTAAAATTTTCAGAAGAGGACTGAGGCAGCAGCTTCTTAACCAACCTTGCACAACTGAAGTCCTAACAGGATCAATTAAGCTCATTTGTTGACTTATCCTATTAAAATGTCTCCAGGACAGCAGGCAAAGATGAGTCCAAACTGCATCCTCCTTAAGGAGAAAATCGGTGGATGAAAATAGATCAGCAAACCAAATTGGATCTGAGAGGCACAACTAGAGATTGGAAGGACTTGATTTGAAAATCATATAAATCATATGGCAGCATAGGAGAACACTGAGTTCATACCCTTCCAAGAACACATTGAATGTACACCTATATTTAGAGTAGTTCCTCCTGAATGACAACTAGGGTCTAATGGAAAAGCTTCTCAGGAAAAAAAAAAAAAAAACAAGAGAGAGGTACCATATAAAGAAGGCTGAGGATGAGAGAGCTCTCTGGGAGCTGAGGAAATTCTCTAGAACCAGATGCCCTGGTGAGTGCCATTGTTCACATTTCCCTGGCATTTGGATAATAGGCAGAAATTCTATCCACATTCTCTGGCTGACCTGCTGGGAAACCATAGTACATGTTGCCCAGCCAACCCTCTCAGAGCTAGATTAGCAGGAGCAGGAGGGTGTTAGAGCACAAGTACATGGAGCCCCTCCATATGCAGACTGACCCAATGCCTATAGTAGAGCACTGCTGCACACATCCACTGGGTTGCACCTGAGTGCAAGGCTCCCCTACCTGGACAGAGTGTGGAACTAACAAAATGCTGTTGCAACCTCACTTGGGGCTGCTCCACCCACAGAAAGTGTGGAACTAGTAGGGTTTCCAACACTTGTACTCAGGGTGGCCTCTCCCAGACCCAGCTCAGACAACAGACGATTAAAGCAACAGGACGCTGCATTCTGATCAGGGCATCTTGAGCCTGATCAGAGTGACAAGGAAGCACTCACCCTTCAGGCTGCCCTACTCAGAAGACACTCTTGTGCCCAGGGAGCACTGAAGGAACTGCATATACCTGCCCTGACTACAGCAGCCTGACAAAAACACCTAGTACAATCTTTTTTTCAAAATTGGGAGAGATATCTATTTTGTCTAATCCATAGGAATAAACACAGAAAGTTAACAAGTGGGAGAAAGAAGAACATGCTCCAAATGAAGGAGTGGGGAAAAAAACAGACAAAAACTCTAATGAAACAGATATAAGTAATTTGTTGGATACAGAATACAAAGAAATAGTCGTAAGGATGTTTTCCAAACTTGAGAGTAGAATAGAGAAAGTCAGAGAGAACTTTGAGAGAAAATATAGTAAACAACCAATCAGAGATGAAGAACACAATAACTAAAGACTATATTAGAAGGAGTTCAGAGAAGTTGGTTAACACATAAAAAACTGGTTAGGGACTGACTTCCGACCAAGATGGAGGCATAGGTAGACACACTGTGCCTTTTTGAACAACCAAAATAAGGGCAACAACAATTAAAAAAAAACAGCACTGACAGAAAATTGAACTGTATGGAAGACTGACAACCAAGGAGTTAAAGTAGACACATTCATCCAGACAGGTAGGAGGGGTGGAGTTAGGGAGCTGGGAAGGAGAGGGCTCGAGGCAGGGTGTCTGGTGGACCTCGGGTACATAAGGTGGCAGTAGGCAGACCCTAGCCATGGAAGACAGTGGCTGGTGGACCCAACAAAGTGGTGGATTGAGGAGGGGCATGGCATGCAAGGCAGCTGGTGGCCAGGCAGTCCCACATTCTCACACAGAGAAACCAGGCAAAACTGGGGAGTGAGGAAGACAGCACAACCCAGGGCCCTAGCACAGGGAAATAAAGCCTCAAAACACCAATTGAAAATACCTGTGGGGTTTGAGGTGCTGGGAAAATCTCCCAGCCTCATAGGAGAGTTCATTGGAGAGACCAACAGGGTCCTAGAACAGACACAAACCACCCACCCAGGAATCACCACCAGAAGGGCCCAATTTGCTTGTGGTGAGTGGGGGAAGTGACTGAAATCCAGCAGAGAGCAGAACAAGTGCCATTGTTCTCTCTTGGACCCCCACACCTCATACAGTGTCACAACCCAGTGACATGTGTTACCGTGTCCAGGTGAATAACTAAGGTTCTGCCCCTCACAACAGGTGCATCAAGACCAAAAAAAAAAAAAAAATGGCCCAAATGAAAGAACAGATCAAAGCTCCAGAAAAAATACAACTAAGTGATGAAGAGATAGCCAAACTATCAGATGCACAGTTCAAAACACTGGTAATCAGGATGCTCACACAATTGGTGGAATTTGGTCACAAATTAGATGAAAAAACTGAGGGCTACCCTAAGTGAAATAAAGGAAAACACACAGGGAACCAATAGTGATGGGAAGGAAACTGGGACTCAAATAAATGGAGAGGACCAGGAGGAGGAAAGAAACATCCAACTGGAAAAGAATGAAGAAACAAGAATTCAAAAAAATAAGGAGAGGCATAGGAACCTCCAGGACATCTTTAAATGTTCCAATATCCAAATTACAGGGGTACCAGAAGGAGAAAAGGAAGAGCAACAAGTGGAAAAGTTATTCGAACAAATAACAAAGGAGAACTTCCCCACTCTAGCAAAGGAAATTGACTTCTAGGGAGTCCAGGAAGATCAGGAAGTCCCAAGGAGGAATGCACCAAGGCACATCATAATTACATTAGCCAAGATAAAAATGAAGGAGAGAATCCTAGAAGCAGCAAGAGAAAAGAAGACAGTTACCTGCAAAGAAATTCCCATAAGACTGTCAGCTGATTTCTCAAAAGAGACCTTACAGGAAAAAAGGGCTGGAAAGAAATATTCCAAGTCATGAAAGGCAAGGACCTACATCCCAGATTGCTCTATCCAGCAAAGCTTTCATTTTGAATGGAAGGGCAGATAAAGTGCTTCTCAGATAAGGTCAAGTTAAAGGAGTTCATAATCACCAAGCCCTTATTATATGAAATGTTAAAGGGACTTATGTGGGAAAAAGAAAATAAAAAATCATATACAGTAAAATGACAGCAAACTCACACTAATTAACAACCACACCTAAAGCAAAAACAAAAATAAACTAAGCAAACAACTAGAACAGGAACAGAATCATAGAAATGGAAAACACATGGAGGGTTATCAACAGGGGAGTGGAAGGAGCAGAGAGGGGAGAAAGGTACAGAGAATAAGTAGCATAGAATGCAGGTAGAAAATAGACAGGGGGAGGGTAAGAATAGTATGGGAAATGTAGAAGCCAAGAACTTATAAGTATGACACATGGACATGAACTAAAGGGGGGTAATGTGTGTGGGAGAGGATGTGCAGGGTAGAGGGGAGTAAAGGGGGAAATGGGACAACTGTAATAGCATAATGAATAAAATATATTTTTAAAAGAAAACTGATTAGGGACCTAGAAGACAGAATAGTGGAGATCACCTAATGAAAATAGCAAATAAAAAAAGAACATTAAAAAATGAGGATAGTGTAAGGGACCTGTGGGACAACATCAAGCACTCTAACATTTGCACTATAAGGATTCCAGAAGGAAAAGAGAAAGAAAAGCATGCCAAGGTGTATTTGAAAAGAAAATGGCTAAAAAGTTTCCTAATCTGGGAAAGGAAACAGACATTGACTTCCAGAAAGCACAGATAGTTCCAAACAAGATGACTCCAAAGAGACCCACACCAACATATATTGTAATTAAAATGGAAAAGTAAACCTGCCCAATGTGGCTCAACATACCATATCCAAAAGGTTGCTGGTTCAATTCCTGGTCAGGGCACATAACAAGGTTTTGCATTCTTTCCCCCATCCTAGCATGGCCGCTGATCCTGACCCCTGATTTGGGCACCAATCCCCATTCTGGAAGCATACAAGAGGCAACAAATCAATGTTTCTCTCTCTTACGGATGTCGCTCACTCCCTTCTTTATTTTTTCTTTTTCTTTTAAATTTTTAGTTGTCCCAATTTTGTTATCCCCTTTATCCTTCTCCGCCCTGCACCCAGCCACCCTCCAGCATTCCCCTGACCACTTAGCTCAGGTCCATTCATTGTATATATAAGTTCTTTGACTTCTCCATTTCCTATACTGTTCTTAATCTCCCCCTGTCTATATTGTGCCTACTAATTATGCTTCTTTTTTATTTAATTACTTTATTGTTGTTCAATTACAATTGTCTGCATTTTCTCCCCACCACTCACCCCCACATCAGCCAAAAACAACTCCCTCCTTTGCTTCCATCCTCCCCCTTAATTTTGTCCATGTGTCCTTTGTACTAGTTCCTGGAAACCCTTCTCCACTCTGGCTATTGTTAAATTGTTCTTAATTTCAATGTTTCTGGATAAATTTTCTTTGCATTTTTATTTTGTTGATTATATTCCAGTTAAAGGTGAGACCATATGGTATTTGTCCCCCACAGCCTGGCTTATTTCACTTAGCATGATGCCCTCCAGTTCCATTCATGCCGTCGAAAACAGTAGGAGTTCCTTCTTTCTCTGTACTGTATAGAATTCCATTGTGTAAATGTACCATATTTTGTTATACCACTCATTTGCTGTTGGGCATTTAGGTTATTTCCAGCACTTGGCTATTGTAAATTGTGCTACTATGAACATTGGTCTGAATAGGTTCTTTTTGATTGGTGTTTCAGGTCTCTTAGGGTATAATCCCAGCAGTGAAATTGCTGAGTCAGAAGGCAGCTCAATTTTTAGTTTTCTGAGGAAATTGCATAGTTTTCCACAGTGACTGCATCAGTCTGCATTCCCACAAACAGTGCACTAGGATTCCCTTTTCTTTGTATCCTCTCCAACACTTGTTTGTTGATTTCTTTATGATAGCCATTCTGACTGGTGTGCAGTGGTATCTCATTGTGGTTTTAATTTGCATCTCTCTGATAACTAGTGATGCTAAGCATCTTTTCTTATGCCTCTGAGCCCTCTGTATGTCCTCCTTGGAGAAGTGTCTGTTCAAGTCTTTTGCCCATTTTTTAATTGGTTTATTTAAATTCCTGGAGTGGAATAATGTGAGTTCTTTATATATTTTGGTGATCAAACTCTTGTCTGAGGTATCATTAGCAATTATGTTTTCCCATATAGTTGGTTCTCTTTTCATTTTAATGCTGTTTTCTTTAGCCATGCAGAAACTTTTTAGTTTGATGAGGCCCCATTTGTTTATTCTTCCCTTTAACATCCTTGCTCTAGTGGACATATCAGTGAAGATGTTCCACACTTCCTGTGTGGAATGTCTGAAATTTTCCCGCTGATGTTTTCCTCTAGAACTTCTACAGTGTCACAACTTATATTGTCTTTATCCACCTTGAATTTATTTTTGTGAATGCTGTAACTTGGTGATCAAGTTTCATTTTTTTGCATGTAGCTGTACAGTTGTCTCAACATCATTTGTTGAAAAGGCTATTTTTAGTCCATTTTATGCTTCTTCCTGCTTTGTCAAATATTAATTGATCATAGAGAATTAAGTTTATTTCTGGGCTCTCTGTTCTGTTCCACTGGTCCATGTGCCTGTTTTTATGCCAGTACCAGGCTGTTTTGATTATAGTGTCCTTGTAATACAATTTGATATAAGGTATTGCGATCCCTCCAGCTTTTTTCTTTCTCAAAATGGTTACAGCTCTTCAGGGTCTCTTATGATTCCATATAAATTTCTGAAATCTTTGTTCTATGTCTGCAAAATATGTCATTGGTACTTTAACAGAGATTGCATTGAATCTATAAAGCGCTGTGGGTATTATAGCCATTTCGATGATGTCAATTCTTCAACTCTGTTAACATGGTACATGCTTCCATTTGTTTGTGTATTCCTTAATTTCTTTCCTCAGTGTTGTAGAGTTTTCTGAGGATAGGTCTTTTACCTCCTTGGTTAGGTTTATTCCTATGTACTTTATTTTTCTTGTTGCTATAGGAAATGGGATTTTTTCCCCTGATTTCTGTTTCTGATATTTCATTGTACGTATACAAAAATTACTTTGATTTTTGAGTATTGACTTTGTCTCTGGCTGTTTTGCCAAATGCATTTATTACATTGAGTAGTTTTTTGGTGGACTCTATAGGATTTTCTATGTACACTATCATGTCATCTGCAAATGATTACAGATTTACTTCCTCCTTTCTGATTTGGATGCCTTTTATTTCTTTTTCTTGTCTGATTGCTGTGGATAGGACTTCCAGTATTATGTCGAATAGGACTGGTGAAAGTGGGCATCCTTATCTTGTTCCTGATCTTAGTGGGAAAGCTCTAAGATTTGCCCATTGAGTATGATGTTGGGTGTAGGTCTCTCATATATGGCCTTTATTATGGTGAGAAATGCTGCCTCTATTCCCCCTTCGCTAAGTGTTTTTATCATAAATGGGTACTATACTTTATCAAATGCTTTTTCTGCATCTATTGATATGATCATGTGATTTTTGTCTTTGTTTTTGTTTATGTGATTTATTACATCTATTGATTTGTGAATATTGAACCATCCTTTCATCCCTGGGATGAATCCCACTTAATCATGGTATATAATCTTTTTAACATATTGCGGGAAGAGATTTGCCAATATTTTGTTGAGGATTTTAGCATCTATGTTCATCAGTAATATTTGCCTCAAGTTTTCTTTCTTTATTATGTCTTTATCTAATTTGGGGACTAGGATAATACTGGCTTCATAAAAAGAGTTTGGGAGTCTTCCATTTTCTTCAAATTTTTTTTAATAATCTCTGGAGGATGGGGTTTAGCTCTCCCTTAAATGCTTTGTAAAATTATCCTGTGGAACTCTCTGGTCCAGGGCTTTTGTGTGTCACAAGGTTTTTGATTACTGTTTCAATTTCCTCAGCTGTTATTGGTCTGTCCAGGTTTTCTGCTTCTTCTTCATTCAGCTTTGGAAGATTATATTTTCCTAGAAATTTGTCCACTTCACCTAGGTTTTCAAATTTCTTGGCATATAGTTATTCATAGTAATTTCTTACATTCCTTTGTGTTTCTGTGGTATCAGTTGTAATCTCTCATTTTACATTTCTGATTGTGTTTATTTGGGTCCTCTCCCTTTTCTTCTGAATGAGTCTAATTAAAGGCTTATTGATTTTATTTATCTTTTCAAAGAAAATCTCCTGGATTCATTGATCCTTAGAATTGTGCTTTTAGTCTCTGTGTCATTTAATTCTGCTCTGATCTTAGTTATTTTCTTCCTTCTCCTTGCTCTTGGCTGTCTTTGTTGTTGTTCCTCTAGTCATTGTAGGCATAGGGTTAGGTTATTTGTTTGAGATGTTTCTGTCTTTTTTAGGTAGGCATGTACTGCTATGAGCTTCCCTCTCAGGTGTTCCTTCACTGTGTCCCATAAGTTTTGGGTTGTTGTGAGTTCATTTTCATTTGTTTCCAGAAACTTTTTGATTTCTTCCCTAATCTCATTCTTGACCCACACATTGTTTAAGAGCATGCTATTCAATCTCCATGAGTTTGAGTGTTTTGGAGTTTTTTTCTTAGGTTGGTTGCTAGTTTCAGTCCCTTGTGGTCAGAGAAAATGCCTGGTATGATTTCAATTTCCTTGAATTTGTTGAGGCTTGTTTTGTGTCCTATCATGTGGTCTATCTTTGAAAATGATCCATGTGCATTTGAAAAGAATGTGTATCTAGCTTCTTTCGGATGAAAGGCACTATATATATATCAGTTAAGTCCATTTCATCTAGGGTATTGTTCAATGTCACAATATCTTTGTTGATATTTTGTTTAGAAGATCTGTCCATTTTTTATAGTGAGGTGTTAAAATCTCCTACTAATATTGTGTTGCTGTCAATGTCTTTCTTAACATCCTCCAAGATTTTCTTTATGTATTTTGGTGCTCCTATGTTGAGTGCATATTTTTCCCAGTTCTTCACTTTCAGTCCATGTAGGTCTTGTCCCAAACTGGGTCTCTTGTAGGCAGCATATGTGTGGGTCATGTTTTCTTATACATTCGGGTTTTCTGTGTCTTTGGATTGGAGCATTTAATCCATTTACATTTAAGGTTATTATTGATAGATACTTACTCATGGCCTTTTTTTAATGCTTGTGTTCCTCTCTCTTTCAATGTTTTTCTTCCTGTTTTAAAGCAAACCCTTTAGCGTCTCTTGCAGAACTGGTTTGGAGAAGGTATATTCTTTGTGGCTTCTTTTTTTCTGTGAAGTTCCTTATTTGGCCTTCCATTTTAATTGAGAGCCTTGCTGTATAGAAGAGTCTCTATTGCAGGCCATGTTTTTCATTACTTGGAATATTCTTTGCCATTCCTTTCTGGCCTGCAGTGTTTGCACTAAGAAATCAGCTGCTAGCATTATTGTGGCTCCCTTTTATGTTACTTTCTGTTTATCCCTTGCTGCCTTTAAGATTCTCTCTTTGTCTTGGAATTTTGCCATTTTAATTATGCTGTGTCTTGAAGTAGGCTTCTTTGATTTCCTCTTGATGAGGACTATCTGTGTTTCCTGGATTTGTGTGACTTTTTCTCCCATCAAATAAGGGAAGTTTTCCATTGTTACTTTTTTCAAACAGGTTTTCTTTCTCCTTTTGATATCCCTATTATATGGATATTATTGTGTTTCATGTTGTCCTGCTTTACCCTTAATCCCTATTTGTTCTTTCTGAGCCTCTTTTCCTTTTATTGCTCATTCTCGGTGTTTTTTTCTACTTTATCCTCCAGCTCACTGATCCGATCTTCTGCCTCATCAATCCTGATTTTGATTCTTTCTACTGTTCTTCTGTTCAGAAATTGTGTTCTTCATTTCCCCTTGGCCCTTGTTGACAGTTTCTATTTCCTCTTTCATGTTGATATAATTTGCAGTGAGTTTATTGTAGTTTCCCTCTAGTTTCTGGTTATTCCCTGTGAGCTCATTGGCCTTCCTGATAACCATTGCTTTGAACTCAATATCTGATAGTTGAGTTGCCTCTATTTCATTTAGCATTCTTTCTGAGGCTTCCTCCTTTCCTTTCCTTTGGGGATTGTTTCTTTGGCTTCCCTTTGTTTGTAAGACTCTTCTTGTTGGCCTCTGCTTCTTAAATTGATCTGTTCTGACTCCCTGGGTTTATGGTGTGAACTTCTGTGGTACAATATCTGTGAGATTCAATGGTGCAGTCTCCTTGATCTGCTGAGCTTTCTGGTCTTGGGCTGTCATTTATGTTGGCTCTCTGTATGTCTTTGGGTTTTGATTGTTGTTGGGTCTTTCTTTGGTGAGTCCTTCCCTCCAGTTGGTTTACTGAGATCACTCCATCCACTGCCTCTTGTGTTCTGTTGTGCAGTTACAGGTAGGTGTTGTTGAAGCTGGTTCTTCCATATGTACAAGGTGTTGAGGATTCTTTCTTGCTCTTGTTCAGTTGTTTGTGCTGAGTAATTTCTCCACCATTTAGTTGTATTTCCAGATAGGTCCTGAGTTCAGTTAGTATGCCTTCCACTCCCTCCTTCACCTTCTGTTGTTATCTCTTGGTGGTTCCTTTGTTGGTGGGTTTCCTCTTCCAGCAGGTATCCTGGTGTTCACAGCTTCCACCTACTCTTTTTTGTGATTAAAAAAAAAAAAAGAAAAAAAACAACCTCCTGCCGGCTTCAAACTGGTCAGACCATTTCTACTTATCCTCCTGGTTGCAGCAAGCTAAGGGGTAATTGGTTTCACTTTTCTCACTTCCTGAGGGGCACTCCCTCAGCCTGCAGCCCAGTTCCTCAGTTCACTGCTCAGCCCCCAGTGCCCTTCTGTTCCCAGCCTAGACCTTCAGTCCATCAGTTGTGCTGTCCTTGAGGTGCACAAATTAGGGGCATTTTACACACCACCTTCTTGCTCTTTGCTGTTCTAGATGCTAGGGACTCTTGGTGGCCCTTCAGGTTAGTTCAGCCTCCCCACTGAGTTAAGTCTTTCTGGGGATTGCTGGCTCCCTGAGCCCTGTAGTTCTCTACAGGGGTGTCTCTGCCTTCCTCTTAGAGAGCCAGTCAGCACTGCAGGGCAGGGATGCTAACATTGCTGCTGCTGTGGTCGCAGTTGCTTTCCTCCTCTGCTGCTTTCTCTGGGGTGCAGGGGTTGGGTGGGCAGTGCCTCTGGGCAGTCAAGTCAGGCATGCTCCTTCCAGGGCCTGTAAGCAGCAACTGGCCCTGCAGCTTTGGGAATGCAGTCTCCCCAGGACGTGGGTGTGAGCACATGGCCTTCCATACCACCAGGGGAGCAACACCTAGATGGGCACAGTTAGGGGCACAGAGGCCAGAGCAGCTGATGCATGAGAATTCCCAAAACAGCCACCAAGAGTGTCTTTTTTCACTTTTTCTTTTTGAAAAATTCCTCCTGCTCAAGCCTGCTGCTTCATACTATGGGCTGGCCTCTCACACAGCCCACCTCTCCAACCAGACCAGAGACTGACCAGGGCAGGGTCTGTCATGGCCCCATTCTCCCCATCCAGAGTCTGCAGTCTCCACGGTTGCACATAACCCCTGTGTGTTTGCCACTTCATCCTTATTCCCCTCCCTGTGACTTCAAACAACCAGGTCTCTCCCAGTGCTACTGAAACCTTGTTTGGCAGGGGAGGGAACCATTGACCCAGCTGTCTTCCAAAAACCCTGCAGCAGATCTGGTGAGCTCTAGACCTGGGGTTGCAGCCACCCTGGTCCCCACATTGGACCCAAGGACCTTATTGTCCTGAAGCACTCTCCTTACTGTCTGATTTTTCAATGTCCTCTGCAATTTTTGGTCACCAATCTTCATATATGCTGGGGTACTGTAGGCTGTTCACTCTGTTCCTCAGAAGATGGACTAGGTGTTTCACCCATGTGCAAGGAGAAGTGGATTCTGTTCCTACCTATCTCAACACCATCTTCCAAAAACTGCCTATTGTGCTTTTTATTCCCAGTACCTTTCCCCCTCATGCTCCCCCTCCCCAATGATAACCTTCCATGTGATCTCTATTTCTGTGATTCTATTTCTGTTCTAGTTGTTTGCTTAGTTTGTTTGTTTTTTTTTTAGGTTCAGTTCTTGACTGTTGTGTTTGTTGTCATTTTACTGTTCATGGTTTTGCTCATCTTCTATTTCTTAGGTAAGTCCCTTTAGCATTTCATATAATAAGGTCTTGGTGATGATATACTCCTTTAACTTGGTCTTATCTGGGAATCGCTTTACTGTGCTTCCATTCTAAATAACTTTGTTGGACAGAGTAATCTTGGATGTAGGTCCGTGCCTTTAATGACTTGGAATACTTCTTTCCAGTCCCTTCTTTCCTGTAAGGTTTCTTTTGAGAAATCAGCTGATAGTCTTATGGGAACTCCTTTAGAGGTAACCATCTCCTTTTCTCTTGCTGCCTTTAAGATCCTCTTCTTAACTTTAATCTTGGGTAATGTAATTATGATGTGCCTTAATATGTGCTTCCTTGAGTCCCACTGCGCTGGGACTCTCTGAGCTTCCTGGACTTACTGGAAGTCTATTTCCTTCACCCCATTAGGGAAGTCTTCCTTCGTTATTTGTTCAAATAAGTTTTCAATTTCTTGCTCTTTCTCTTCTCCTTCTGGCACCCCTATTATTCAGATATTGGAACATTTAAAGTTGTCCCTGAGGTTCCTAAGCCTCTCCTCATTTTTTTTGAATTCTTGTTTCTTCATTCTTTTCCAGTTGGATGTTTATTTCTTCATTTTGTTTCAAATACTTGGTTTGAGTCCCAGTTTCCTTCCCCTCACTTTTGCTTCCCTATATATTTTCCCTTATTTCACTTTGTATAACTTTCATTTCTTCTTTCATTTTTTGACCAAACTCAATCATTTCTGTGAGCATCCTGATTACCAGTGTTTTCAACTCTATATCATATAGGTTGGCTATCTCCTTGTCACTTAGTTCTTTTTCTGGATTTTTGATCTGTTCTTTCATTTAGGCCATATTTCTTTGTCTTGGCACACCTGTTATGTTGTAAGGGGTAGAGCTTTAAGTATTCACCAGGGCAGGACAACCCCCTTTGCTTTGTTGTGGTGCTCTCTGTGGGAGAGGGGCCAGAGAAGGAACAATGCCACTTCCTGGCTCTGCTCTAGCCCCACTTTCCATTGCTTCCCTCACTTTTCACAAGCAGATTGTGGCCTTTCAGATGCTGATTCACAGATGTGTGTGTTTCTATACATTCTAGGACATTGTGAGCCTCTCCCACAGACTCTTTTGTGATCCTGAGAGTTTCTTCCACTGCCACAACTCTCACAGATTTTTACATCCAGAGGTTTTGAATCTTTAGTTTCCCATGCTGAAACCCTGGGTTCTGCGATCTATCTCACTTACCAATGGTTCTTCACAGATTATCAGTCCACAAATGCGGGATCAACTGGTCTACCAGTTACCTCCTTGGCTGTGCATCCTCTCTGCCTCAGCTGCCTGTCTCTGTCCCTCCTACCAATCTGGATGAATGTTTCTTTAACCCATTGGTTGTCAAACTTCCATGAAATTTGAATATCTGGCAGTGCTCATTGTGTTTTGTTTTTAAATTTGTTGTTGTCCTTCTTTTGTTTGTGCAAGGAAGTGAAACATTTCTCCTATGTCTCCATCATGGCCAGAACTCCTGGGCTGTTTTCTCCAAATCCTTGCCATATCAGTACATGAGCAGATCTCTCTACTTTCCTCAAAGAGTAATGAAAAAATGTCCTCAGGTGAGGATAAAAATGTATACATACATACATACATACATACACACATACATACATACACACATAAATAGTGAATGTTAACAATGAAGACACAATCTTAAAGACAGCAAGAAGGAAACAAGTCACATACAGAGGCATTCCATAAGGCTATTGGCTGACTTTTCAACAGCAATTTTTCTGGCCATAATGCAATGGCAAGAAATATTTTAAGTGCTAAAAGAAAGGAAGCTGACACCTAGAATATCATTCCAGGTAATCATTCAGATTTGAAGGAGAGGTAAGAAGTTCCCCAGAAAAAACAAAAATTTTAATTTACCACACTAAACTGGCTCTACAAGAAATGTTAAAGGGTCTTCATTAAAAAAAAAAACCAAAAAAGTGTTTAACTAAATGGTAATAAGTACATGCATATTAATAATTACTCTAAATATAAGTGCACTAAATGCTACAGTTGAAAAACATAGATATGATAGCAGAATGGATTAAGAACACCAAGACCCATTTATATGCTGCATGTAAGAGACTCTCTTTAGATAAAAAGACACACACAGATTCAAAGTGAGGGAACATAAAATGTATTCCATGTAAATAATTTTTTTTAAATCCAGAGTAGCCAATTTTCCCAACACCATTTATTGAATAAACTGTTTTTAGCTCAGTGTATATGTTTGCTTCCTCTGTTGAATATTAATTGACTATAAAGGTGTGAGTTTATTTCTGTGCTCTGTTCTCTTCCATTGATCTATGTGTCTGTTTTTATGACAGTAGCATGCTCTTTTGATTACTATGCCCTTATAGTATAGTTTGATATTAGTGTAATTCCTCTAACTTTGTTCTTTCTCAGGATTGCTGTTGCTATATAGGGCTTTTTATGGTTTCATATAAATTTTTGAAATATTTGTTCTAGTTCCTTGGAATATGTCTTTGGTATCTTGATAGGAATTGTTTTGAGTCTTTAGATTGTTTTGGGTATTATAGACATTTTCATTATGTTAATTCTTCCTATCCATGAACATGGCTTGTGGTTCCACTTATTTCTATCATCTTCAATTTCTTTCTTTTGTGTCTTATAATTTTCCAAATACAGGTCTTTTACATCATTGGTTAGATTTATTCCTAGGTATTTATTCTTTTTGAAGTAATTATGAATGCTATTGTTTTCTTAATTTCCTTTTCTTTTAGTGTGTTATTGACATATAAAAATTCAACTGATTTAAGGATATTAATTTTATATCCTTCTACTTTGCTGAATTTGTTTCTCAGTTCTAGTAGTGTCTTAGTAGAATCTTTGGGGTTCTCTATGTACAGAATCATGTCATCTGTGAATAAAGACAGTTTTATCAATTCCTTTACAGTTTAGGTGTCTTTTATTTCTTCTTCTTGCCCTATTGCTGTGGCGAGAACTTCCATTCCTATGTTGAATAAGAGCGGTGAAAGCAGACATCCTGTCTTATTCCCAATCTTAAGGGAAATGCTTGTAGATTTTGCCTGTAGAGTATGATGTTGGCAGTGTATTTGTCATATTATGGCCTTTATTATGTTGAGGTATGTTCACTCTATTCTTGCTTTGCTAAGTGTTTTTTTTACCATAAATTGGTGCTGGGTTTTATCAGATGCTTTTTTTGCATCTATTGCTATAATCATATGCTTTTTATCCTTCATTTTGTTTATGTGGTATATCACAATTATTGATTTGCAAAGTTGTACAAATAATTCCTGGGATAAATCCCACTTGATTGTGGTGTATGATCTCTTTGATGTATTGCTGTATAAATGGTTTTGAGAAAATTTGACTGATACATGCAGAAAAAATGAAATTAGTCCACCTTCTTACACCATAAACAAGAATAAATTCAAAATGGATAAAAGACATAAATGTTAGACCCCAAAACATCAAAAATCCTAGAAGAAAAATTAGACAGTAAAATCTCAGACATTTTATTTTAGCAATATTTTTTTCTGATATATATCCTCAGGTAAGGGAAGCAAAAGGAAAAATAAATAAATTGGACTATATCAAACTAAGAAGTTTTTGAACAGTAAAGGAAACCATCAATAGAAAAGACAACCCACTCAATGAGAGAGTGTATTCACCAATACATTTAATAAGTGGTTAATATCCAAAATTTATAAGAACTTATAAATTATTATAAATTCAACATAAAAAAACCCCAAACAATCCAATTAAAATATGGGCAAAGGGTCTGAATAGATACTTCTCCAAAGAAGACATACAGATGAACATCAGAGAAATGCAAATTAAAACCACAATGAGAATATCACCTCACCTGTCAGAATGGCTATCATCAATAAATCAACAAACAAATGTTGGCAAGGATAATGAGAAAAGGGAACTCTTTTGCACTCTTGGTGGGAATGCATACTGGTCCAGCCACTGTGAAAAGCAGTATGGAGATACCTCAAAAGTTAAAAATGGAACTGCCTTATGACCTAGTGTTTCTAATTCTGGAAATTTATCAAAAGAAATCCAAAACACTAATGCAAAAGAACATAGGCATCTCTATGTTCACTGCAATGTTATTTATAAATACTGAAATATGGAAGCAGCCCAAGTATCCATCAGTGGACGAACAGATAAAACATCTTTGAGGCATTTACACAATGGAATACAACTGGGCTTTAAAAAAGAAGAATTTACCCCTTGCAACAGCATGGATGAACCTGGAGAACTTTATGCTAAGTGAAATAAGCCAGTTAGAGAAAGACAAATATATGATTTCACTCATATGTTGAATCTAATGAACAAACTAAACTAACAAGCAAATTAAAGACAGATTCTTGGATAGGAACAGGCCGACAGCTCTATGGTAAGGGGTTTAGAGAGGGAGGGATCGAGCAAAAAAGAAAAAGGGGGAGGGTGGTATAAGGGCAATAAATGGTAATGGATAAAATACAACAAAATGTTAAGTGAGAAAAAAAATGCTAGAGTACCTATAGGGAACCACTTCACATGGCATGGAAATATAGCATGGAAAACCAGTGGGGAGCAAGTGGCATGCAGGACCATGCCCACGGAGATGTTTTCCCATGGGTAATCAGGCCTGCATTGTATCTAGGCTGCTATGAGACTTGCTTTTGCTAAAACTCCATCACCCTGAATTGAGGCCACAAGTGCTTACTGTAACTTCCTAAAGTCTGTGCTAAACCTCCCAAGTATGGAATATAACCAGTTCAACCACTTTTCCCCTTGGTCTACAACATCCTTCTCTTTGAAGTAACTTGCAGCATTCTTTCCTTTGTTATCTGTAAAAGGTAGTCCCTTGCAGTGAACCTGTGCATAGTAAATGAGGACTACCATCCATGTAATGTACCCAGAGAAGCAATAAAAGCCTGTCCAGGCAGGAGCCTCTGGCCCTTTCTCTCAGAAAGTGGCCATGTTGTCCCTTTTTCTACATAGGACTTCATTGTCGATGTGAATTTGTTCACTAGCAGCCACAACATACACAGATCCTGCAGGCCAGGATCCACAACAAGTACCAATAATCATGTCAGACAAAAAGACTTTAAAACAAATAATGGAAAAGAGATAAATAAAGATATTACATAATGATAAATTAATCAATGAAGGAAGAGGGTTTAAAATTGTAAATATCTATGTACCCAACACATGAAAAAGTCTGTCCAGAAAAAGTCTATCCATTGTTAATATAATGAGAACAGTTTGTACAACATTGATGTAAGCTGGCAGCCAAGGAGAGTGGACTGGAATATGCATGTGTGAACAATGATGACTTTCCTGTAGTAGTTAGTGGGAGCAGTAGATATCATTGAGTGAGCATGTGTACTGTGTGACCATCATATTCAAAATGACTGAGTGAGCAGAGCAACAAATCTGCTTCAAATTTTCAATTAAGCTTGAACATTCCTTTGGGAAACTATTCAGTTGATTCAGAAGCTATGGGCAACTGGTGATTGGCAGCTTCATTATGAAAATGCACCTGCTCATGCATCATGCCTCATGTAGTTTTTTGATGAAATATCAAATCATCCAGGTGACTCTGCCAGCTACAGTCAAGATATGGTACCCTGTGACTTCTAGCTTATCCTAAAACTAAAATCACCTTTGAAAGGGAAGAGATTTAAAAGCATTGATGAAATTCAAAAAAATATGACAGAGCAGCTGACAATTACTGGAGGAACTGTATCAGGTCCCAAGATACCTGCTTTTAAGGGCACTGAAGTGTTATTGTCCTATGTACAATGTTTCTTGTATCTTGTATATTCTTCAATAATTGTCTCCTTTTTCATACAACATGGCTGGATACTCTATGTACAGATCTCATGTGCCCACCTAAGTATATAAGGCAAATATTAATGAACATAAAGGAAGAAGTTAACAGTAGTATAATTGTAAACATTAACACCCCACTTATCTAATGGATAAGTCATTCAGACAGAAAATTAAAAATGAAATAATTACCATTAAGGTCACATCACACTGCCAGCATCAATCATACTCAACAGGCAAAAATTACAAATGTTCCGCTTAAGTGTGGGTATAAGACAGGGATGTCCGCTTTCACCTCTCTTATTCAACATAGGACTGGAAGTCTTAACTACAGCAATCAGACAAGAAGAAATAAAAAGCATCCAAATTGGAAAGGAAGTAGTAAAACTGTCCTCTTTTGCAGATGACATGATGTTGTACATAAAGAACCCCAAAGATCCCACCAAGAAATTACTAGAACTGATAAATTACTTCAACAAAGTAGCAGGATACAAGAATAATATGCTGAAATCAGTTGCATTTTTATATGCCAATAACAAACTAACAGAAAGGGAAATGAAGAGAACAACCCCATTCACAATTGCTTTGAAAAGAATAAAATTACCTAGAAATAAAGCTAATCAAGGATGGAAAAGACCTGTACTCAGAAAATTATAAGGTACTAAAGGAAGATATTGAAGAAGATACAAATAAGTGGGAGTACATACTGTGTTCATGGATAGGAAGAATTAACATCATTAAAATGTCCATACTACCCAAAACAATCTATAGATTCAATACAATTCCTACCAAGATTACAGTGACATATTTCATAGAACTAAAAGAAATATTTCAGAAATGTATATGGAACCACAAATGGCCCCATATAGTAACAGTGATCCTGAGAAAGAAGAACAAAGTTAGAGTAATCATGCTACCTAATATCAAACTGTACTATAAAGCCATAATAATCAAAACAGCATAGCACTGGCATAAAAACAGACACAAAGATCAATAGAACAGAATAGAGAGCCCAGAAACAAATTCACACCTTTATAATCAATTAATATTCAACAGAGGAAGTAAGCACATACAATGAACAATAAATAGTTTATTCAATAAATGGTGGTGACAAAATTGGACAGATATGTACAGAAAAGTAAAACTTTCTCACATCACACAGAAGAATAAATTAAAAATGGATCAAAGACTTACATGTTATACCCAAAACCAGAAAAATCCTAGGAGAAAATGTAGGCAGCAAAATCTCAGATCTTACTCATAGCAATTTTTTTTATCAGATATATCTCCCCAAGCAAGGGAAACAAAAGAAAAATATAACCAAAAAGAATATATCAAACTCTTTTGGCACAGCAAAGTAAATCATCAACAAAATAAAAAGAAAACCCACAGAATGGGAGAACATATTTGCCAATACATCGATAAGATGCATTAATATCCAAAATTTATAAAGAACTTACAAAACTCAACAGCAAAAACACAAACAGGCTGATTAAAAATGGGGGAAAGACCTGAATAGACACTTCTCCAAAAAGGACATATAGATGGCCAATAGACATATGAATAGATGCTCAGCATCATTAATCATCACAGAAATGCAAATTAAAACCACAATGAGATACTATTTCATATCTGTCATAGTGGCTTTTATCAATAAACAACAAACAACAACTGCTGTCCAGGGTGTGGAGATGGAAAACTCTTTTTTTGCACTGTTGGTAGGAATGCAGATTGGTGCAGCCACTGTGGAAAGCCCTATGAAGATACCTCAAAAAGTTAAAAATGTATCTGCCTTTTGACCCAGGGTTCCCACTTCTGGGAATATATCCAAAGGAACCCAAAATATTAACTCAAAAAAAGATAAGTACCTCTGTGCTCATTGCAGCATTATTTACAATTGCCAAGTTATGGAAGCATCAGCCCAAGTGTCCATCAATAGATGAGTGGATAAAACAACTATGGGATATCTACACAATGGAATACTACTCAGCCATAAACAAGAAGAAAATTTTACCCTTTTCAAGAGTGTGGATGGAGCTGGAGAACATTATGCTAAGTGAAATAGCCAGAGAAATCAAATACAACATGATTTCATGTATATGTGGAATCTAATGAACAAACTGAACTAACAAGTAAAATGGGGATAGACTCATAGATGAAGAGAAAGATGACAGCTAGTGGTGGGGGGAGTTTATGGGGAGACAGACTGAGCAAAAAGGGAAAAGGACTCGTGGACATGGACAACAATTTGGTGATTACCAGGGGAGGAGTGTATAAGGGGACTAAACAGTAACATAAAAAACTGCAAAAAGATTAAATTTGAATTTTTTAAAAAAAGATCACATTACATCAGATTGATTAATAAACCTTGACAGAACATTTCATTCCCTAACTGCAGATTACACTTTTTTCTCAAGAACACAAATTGCTCTTGTGAACCATTTTCTGGAATAAACCACATATTAAGCCATAAAAAAGCTTTAATAAATTCAAGAAGATTGAAATTATATTAAGCATATTTTTTTTACCATAATGGCAAGAATCTAGGTCAACTACAGGAAAATATCTAAAAAGAAAAAGAAAAAGAAAACCACAAATATGTGGAAATTCAATAGCACGCTACTAAAAACAACCAGTTGAACAAAGAGGAAATCAAAACTACCTTGAGACAAATGCAAATGAAAACACAACTTTCTCAAGTTTATGGGAGCAAAGTCTACTTGCTCTTGCACCTACCTCCAACTCTTAGCTGATCTTCTGAAAAATAAAGTGAACAGTAAATGGAATCTTAGCTGATATGACATTTGGAAGCCAAAGAGTACAGAAGATGCTTCCAAATAGGCAGTAAGGAGGTTTTATAAATGGAAGGGAAGAATACCTGGGCCTGGTGCCTGAATTCACCTACATTTCTGGAGAGCCTGGTCAGAAATAGCAACTCAGTGGCTCCCCCTACTTTCCAGGGCAGGAAATTCCTAGTCCCAGGATAAGAGTGACTTGGACACAAAAGTCTTATGGGAGAATCAGACTAAACACACATACGGCTAGAAGCACACTCTTAGCTGCAGGGGCAAATGTCAACTGGAAGAGTGCCAGAGAGTGAGAGAGATACTATCTGCACCTGGATCTGGTGGAGGAGAAGGTGCCATGAGTGAAATAGATTCTTGACGTTTTGGAGAGGAGGTGTAAGGGAAATCCAAACTGTGACTCAGAACTGCAGTGGAGTACCCAGAGAGACTTTTTTAAAAGGGGAGTTGAGATATGCTGGGCAAGGATCCCCCATGCACAGCTGTCCTGTCAACAATGAAAGAGGATTGTGGGTACAATATTCTCTCACTCAGTACAGCTGGACACATTGATGAAAAAGGTGCAAAGGGAGGTGATTTCTCGATCTCAGCCAGGTGCAGCTGCATGGAGTTGAGAGTACAGGCTACAGAGCACTGTGAGGGAAGTAGGCTGGGAACTGTGCACCTGAGATTATTCAAAGCCACACTGAGCACCCTTCCTTTGCAGCACCACCTGGAAGGGAATGTTGGTTCAGCCCCCACTTACTGCAGGAGTTGGTGGAAGATCTGCAAAACCTGCTGGACGGGCTTACAACCCTACAGGTGGTTTTTCCTCTGCAGGAGAAAGACACCAAAAGGAAAACCTGCAAGGGCACATTTTGAACACCTCACAGGGAGACAAAGTACACAGGGTCAAAGGCCCTATTTCACTGAGGCTATCAAGCAGAGTTCAGAGAGTTGTGCAACAAGGGGGATTCAGGGCTCCACCTAGCCAAGACACAGTGTAATTAAAATACCCAATGTTAAAGATAAAGAGAGAATCTTAAAGGCTGCAAGGGAGAAACAGCAAGTAACATATGAGGGAGCTCCAATAAAGCAATAAACTGATTTTCAACAGAAATACTACAAGCCAGGAGGGATTGGCAGGAGATATTCCAGATAATGAAAAACAATGACCTACAACCAAGACTACTCTATCCAGCAAGGCTCTCATTTAAAATAGACGGTGAAATAAAGAGCTTCCCGGGGAAAAAAAAAAGTTGAAAGTGTATGTTACCACCAAGCCACCACAGCAAGGGATACTAAAAAGACTGCTATAAAAAGAAGAAGAAAGAGAGACAGAGAGAGAGAGAGAGAGAGAGAACAAAAAAGAGAGAGAGAGAAAGAAACAATGGTATGGGGAAAATGGCAATAAATACATACTTATTATTAATGACCTTAAATGTAAATGGATTCATGCTCCGATCAAAAGAAATAGGGTAGCTAAATGGAAAAGAAAATAGGACCCAAGTGTATACTGTCTACAAGAGACACACCTAAGAACAAAAGATCTACACAGACTTTGTGTAGGGATGGAAAAAAATCACTTTGAAAGTGAAGGAATTAAAAAAATTATTCCAACCAAATGGACATAAAAAAAGCCAGGGTAGTAATTCTTATATTGGATAAAATAGATTTCAAAACAAAGCAAGTAAAAACAGACAGAGGACCCATCATAATAATTAAAGGAAACATCCATCAAGATGATATAACCATTGTAAACATATATGCACTCAACATATGAGCACAAAAGTATATAAGAAAAATCTTGGAGGACTTCAAAAGAGATGTAGACATCAATACACTTATAGTATGGAATTTTAACACTCCACTGCCAACATGGATAGATCTTCCAAACAGAGAATCAACAAGAATGTTGTTGCACCCAGTGACACTCTAGATCACATGGACTTAATATATATACAGAATCTTCCCCAAAGAAGCAAAATACACATTCTTTTCAAATCCGCATGGAACATTTCAAAGATAGACCACATGGTAGGACACAAAACTAGCCTCGACAAATTCAAAAAAATTGAGATCATATCAAGCATATTCTCGGATCACAATGGCTGGAAACTAGTAACCAACCTTAACAAAAAAAACTAAAAACATTCAAATTTATGGAGACCAAATAGTGTGCTATTAAACAATGAATGGATTAATAATGAGATCAAGAAAGAAATCAAAAGTTAATGGAAACAATGAAAATGAACACATAACAGCCCAAAACCTATGGCACACAATGAAGGCAGTCCTAAGAGGGAAGATCATAGTGATACAGGCCTACCTGAAAAAGTTTCAAAAATAAACCATCTAACCCTACTCTACAAGAAATGGAGGAACAACAACAAACAAAGCTCAGAGCGAGTAGAAGGAAGGAAATATCAGGATAAAAACAGAATTAAATTACATAGGGACTAAAACAACAATTCAAAGAATAAATAAATCCAGGAGAAGGTTCTTTCAAAAGATAAACAAAACCAACAAGCCTTTTGAAAGGCTCATCAAGAAAAAACACAGGCATGACCCAAACAAATAGAATCGGAAGCAAAAAAGGAGAAATTTAAACTGATACTGAAGAAATACAAAGAATTGTCAAAAATTACTACAAGTAGTTACATGTGAAGAAATTTGAAAAGGCAAATTTCTAGAAACATATAATCTTTCAAAAGTTAATCAAAAAGAAGCAGAAAGTTGAATAGACCAATGAAAGCTAATAAAATTGAAGCAG
Organism: Tonatia bakeri; assembly: GCA_004024845.1. Lineage (NCBI taxonomy): Eukaryota > Metazoa > Chordata > Mammalia > Chiroptera > Phyllostomidae > Tonatia > Tonatia bakeri. The sequence goes on from PVIA01004020.1 coordinate 74,319, forward strand.
TAATTAAAAAAAAAAAAAAAAACTTCAGGCACACAAACGCCATGGAATGGACATCTACACAGGTAAATTTTACCAAACAATTAGGAAAGAGCTAACTCATATCCTAATCAACCTTTTCAGAAAATTCAAGATGGAAGACTCCCAAACATTTTTTATAAGGCCATTATTCCCCTAATTCCCTAACCAACTAAAGATACAACAAAGAAAGAAAATGGCTAGCCAATATTGCTAATGAACATACATGCCAATATCCTAAACAAAGTATTGGCAACTGGATCCAGCAATAGATTAAAAAGATTATGCACCATAATAAAGTCACACTTATCCCAGGGATGCAAAGATGGTACAATGAACACAAATCGATAAGCATAAAAGATGACATAAACAAAGGAAAAGACAAAAATCATAAGATTGTATCAATACAGGCTGGAAAAGCATTTGATAAGGTACAGCACCCATTATGATAAAACCACCCAGCAAAGTGGGAATAGAAAGAGAATATCTTAATATAATAAAGGCCATATATGAGAAACCTATACCAAACATTGTACTCAATGGGCAAAACTAAAAGCTTTCTCATTAAGATCAGGAGCAAGACAGGGTGTCCACTTTTACCAATTCTATTCAACATAGTATTGAAAATCCTAGCCACAGGAATCAGAAAAGAAAGACAAATAAAAGATATTCAAATTGGAAAGCAGGAAATAAAACAGATTTTTTTACAGATAACGTGATAGTATACATAGAAAACTCCATAGATTCCACCAAAATACTACTAAACCTAATAAATGAATTTGGGTAAAGAGCAGGATGCAAAGAAAATATTCAGAACTCAAACACATTTTTGAATACCAACACTGAAATATCAAAACAGAAATCAGGAAAAAAAATCCTATTTGCTATAACAACAAGAAAAATAAAGTACCTAGGAATAAAGTTAACTAAGGAGGTAAAAGACCTATACTCAGAAAACTACAGAACACTGAAAAAAGTAACTAAGGAAGACACAAATTTATGGAAGGATATACCCCATTTATGGATTGGAAGAACTAACATCATTAAAATGTCCATACAACCCAGAGCAATCAATAGATTCAATGCAATCCCTATCGAAAAACCAATGACTTATTTCATAGATATATAACAAATATTTCAAAAATTTATTTGAAACCATAAATCACATGGAAAATTGGAAAAACTGTAATTGAATAACCAGAGAACAATAAATAAATAAATAAATAAATAAAGGCATACTTTTCAGAAAAGAAAAAATAAAATACAACTTATGGGATTCTGCAAAAGCAATTCAAGGAATGAAATTCATAGAATTTTTTGCTTAAAGAAGCAGGAAACCATATATGAGAGACCTACAGCCAACATCATACTCAATGGGCAAAAACTAAAATCTTTCCCACTAAGGTCAGGAACAAGACAAGGTTATCCACTTTCACCACTTCTATTCAATATAGTGTTCGAAGTTCTAGCCTCAGTGATCAGAAAAGAAAGCAAAATAAAAGTCATCCAAATCAGAAAGGAGGAAACAAAACAGTCATTGTTTGCAGATGACCTGATAGTCTACATACAAAATCCCATAGAGTCCACCAAAAAACTGTTCGACCTAATAAATGAATTTGGCAAAACAGTGGGATACAAAATCAATATCCAGCAATCAAAGGCATTTTCGTATACCAACAATGAAATAGCAGAAGCAGAAATTAAGAAAAAAATCCCATTCGATATAGCAAAAAGAAAAATAAAATACCTAGGAATAAACCTAACCAAGGAAGTAAAAGACATGTATTCAGAACACTACATAACACTGGAGAAAGAAATCAAAGAAGACACAAAGAAATGGAAGCATAGACTGTGTTCATGGATTGGAAGAATTAACATCATCAAAATGTTCATACTACCCAAACGAATTTTCTATTAAAGTATCAATGGCATATTACACAGACATTGAAAAAACACCTCAAAAATTTATATGCAACCATAAAGGACCCTGAATAGCTGCTGCAATTTTGAGAAAGAAGAGCAAAGTAGGAGGGATCACAATAACTGATACCAAACTGTATTACAAGGCCACTGTAATCAAAACAGCCTGGTACTGGCATAAAAACAGGTGCATGGACCAGTAGAACAGAACAGAGAGCCCAGAAATAAACCCCAGTCTCTATGGACAATTAATGTTTGACAAAGGAGGCAGCAACATAAAATGGAGTAAAAATAGCCTCTTCAACAAATGGTGTTGGGAGACCTGGACAGCTATGTGCAAAAAAGTGAAACTTGAGCACCAGCTTACACCAAACACAAAAATAAATTCAAGGTGGATAAAAGATTTAAATATAAACTGTGACACCATTAAAATCCTAGAGAGGAACATAGGCAAGAAAATCTCAGATATTTCACACAGCAACGTTTTTACTCATATGTCCCCTAGAGCAAGGGACATAAAAGAAGGAATAAACAAATGGGATCTCATCAAAATAAAAAGCTTCTGCATAGCTAAAGAAACAGTATTAAAATAAAAAGAGAATCAACTGTATGGGAAAACATATTTTCCAATGATGTTTCAGACAAGGGTTAAATCTCCAAAATATATAAAGAACTTACATGACTCCACTCTAAGAAGAAAAGCAACCCAAATAGAAATGGGCAAAACACTTGAGCAGACACTTCTCTAAGGAGGATATACAGATGATCCAGAGACACATGAAAAGATGCTCAGTGTCACTTGCTATCAGAGAGATGCAAATTAAAACCACAATGAGATACCACTTCACACTGGTCAGAATGGCCATCATAAGCAAAACAACAAACAACAAGTGTTGGAGAGGTTGTGGAGAAAAGGGAACCCTAGTTCACTATTGGTTGGATTGCAGACTGGTACAACCACTATGGAAAACAGTATGGAATTTTCTCAGAAAACTAAAAATTGATCTGTTTTTTGAGCCAGCAATTCCCCTGCTATGATTATATGCTAAGAACCCTGAAACACCAATCCAAAAGAACCTATGCACCCCAAGGTTCATAGGAGCACAATTTACAATAGCCAAGTGTTGGAAGCAACCTAGGTGCCCATGAGTACATGAGTGGATCAAAAAACTATGGTGCATTTACACAATGGAATTCTATGCAGCAGAAAGAAAGAAGGAGCTCCTACCCTTTGCAACAGCATTGATGGGACTGGAAAGCATTATGCTGAGTGAAGTAAGCCAGGCAGTGAAAGACAAATACCATGTGATCTCACCTTTAACAGGAACCTAAACAACAAAACAAACAAACAAACACACAAGCAAAATATAACAAAAGACACTGAAATAGAGAACAGGCTGACAGTGACCAGAGGGGAGAAGGGAGGAAATTTTAGGAGAAAAGGGGAAGGGTTTACAGGAACAAATATAAAGGACACATGGACAAAAACTGGGGGGGGGTGGAAATGGGAGGGAGGTGGGGAGGACTGGGGGGTTGGCTTGGATGGGAGTATAAGACAGAAAACTGTACTTGAACAACAATTAAAATTTTAAAAATAAATTTAAAAAAGAAGCAGGAAATATTCCAAACAAACAATGTAACTTTACACCTAATAAAATTATTAAAAGAATAGGAAGCAGAATCTAAGAAAGAAGAAGAGAAATGCTAAAAATCAAGGTTAAATAAAGAAAGTAGAAACTAAAATACATATAGAGAGAAAATGAAATAATAGAAAAATCAATGGAACTAAGAGGTTGTTCTTTGAAAGAATAAACAAAATTGACAAACTAATATCGAGTTATCAAGAAAAAAGAGACTCAAAATAAATAAAATCAGAAATGAAAGAGGACAGATTACAACTAGTATCACAGAAATACAAAGAATTATTGAAGAATGCTACTATATGAAAACAAATTCGAAAATCTTGAGAAAATGGATGAATTCCTAGAATCTTACAACCAAGACTACAGCATGAAGAACCAGGACTCTGAAAAGCAACAACATTGAGAGTATTAAATAAATAAATAAATAAATAAATAAATAAATAAATAAATAATAAAGTAACAGACTTTTGGCCAAGCTTAAGGTGTAGGTAGATATACCAGGTCTCCTTGTACAACCAAAAGAAAGACAACAACAAATTTAAAAACAAAAAACAATAAGAACTGACAGAAAATTGAACTGTATGAAAGAAAGTCAAACAACCAAGGAGTTAAAGAAGAAACATTCACCAAGACAGGTATGAAAGGCAGAGACAGGGAGCTGGGTGGAGAGGACTCACAGCAAGGCACAGGCTGGACAACTGGGCCAGGCAGTTGCTGCCAGAGTGAGCAGTCCCACATTTGCATGCAGATATACCCATAGAACAAATGAGGTATAAGACAGACCACACAACCCAGGGTCCCAGTGCAAGGAAATAAAGCCTCAAAACTTCATACTGAAAAAACCTGTGGGGGTTGAAGTAGTAACACAAACTACCATCCTCACAGGAGAGCTCGTTGGAGAGACCCACAGGGCCCTTGAACCTACACAAACCCACCCACCCAGGAATCAGCATCAGAAGGGCCCACTTTGCTTATGAGTAGCGGAGGAAGTAACTGAAAGCTGGTAGAGACCTGAGCAAGTGGAATTGTTCCCTCTCAAACCCCTCCCCCACATATAGTGCCACAACACAGCAATGTGGGTTACCCTGCTCTGAAAAATACCTAAGGACCTGTCCTTTACTACATAACAGGCATGCTGAGACAAAAAAGAAATGGCCCAAATGAAAGAACAGATCAAAGCTCCAGAAAAAATACAACTAAGAGATAAAGAGATAGCCAATGTATCAGATGCACAGTTCAAAACTCTGGTAATCAGAATGCTCACAGAATTGGTTGAGTATGGTCACAAAATAGAGGAAAAAGTGAAGGCTATGTAAAGTGAAATAAAGGAAAGTACACAAGGAACCAACAGTGATGGAAAGGAAACCAGGTCTCAAATGAAGGATTTGGAAGAGAAGGAAGAAATAAATATTCAACCAGAACAGAATGAAGAAACAAGAATTCAAAAAAAAAAAATGAGGAGAAGCTTAGGAACCTCTGAGACAACTTTAAACATTCCAATTCTGAATCATAGGGGTGCCAGAAGGAGAAGAGGAGGAGCAAGAAATTAAAAACTTATTTGAAAAAAATAATGAAGGAGAAGTTCCCCAATTTGTTAAAGGAAATAGACTTTCAGAAAGTCCAGAAAGCTCAGAAAGTCCCAAGGAAGTTGGACCCAAGGAAGCACACAGCAAGGCACATCATAATTACATTACCCAACATGAAAGATAAGGAGAGAATCTTAAAAGCAGCAAGAGAAAAGGAGATAGTTACCTCCAAAGGAGTTTCCATAAGACTATCAGCTGATTTCTCAAAAGAAATCTTTCAGGCAAGAAGGGGCTGGAAAAAAGTATTCGAAGTCATAAAAGGACCTACACCCAAGATTACTTTACTCAGCATATCTATTATTTAGAATGCAAGGGCAGATAAAGTTCTTCCCAGATAAGGTCAAGTTGAAAGAATTCATCATCACCAAGCCCTTATTATATGAAATGTTAAAGGCACTTATCTAAGAAAATGAAGAAGATCAAATATATGAACAGAAAAATGACAACAAACTCACAACTGTCAACAACTGAACCTTTAAAAAACAAAAAGAAACTAAGCAAACAACTAGAATAGGAAAAGAATTGCAGAAATGGAGATCATATGGATGGTTATCAGTGTGGAGTGGGGGGGTAGATGGGAGAAAAGATATGTGAATAATTAACATAAATGGTAGGTAGAAAATAGACAGGGGGAGGTTAATAATGGTATAGGAAATGTAGAAGCCAAAGAATTTATATGTACAACCCATGAACATGAAGTAAGGGGGTGGGGAATGCTTGTGGGAGAGGGTATGCAGATCAGAGGGGAATAAAGGGGGGGAATGGGACAACTCTAATAGCATAATCAATAAAATATATTTTAAAAAGTGAAGGGATTAAGAAGTATAAATTGCTTGTTACAGAATAATCTTGGGGAGGTAAAGTACAGCATAGGAAATACAGTAAATCATATTCTAATAACTATGTATGGTATCAGGTGGGTATGAGATTTATCATGATAATCACTTTGCAAGTTACATAGTATGTAATCACTGAGGTGTAATCACTGGAACTAATATGTTAATGTATGTCATCTGTAATTGAAAAATAAAAATTATTTTTAAAGTAAACTAATAAACAAATAAATAAATTTAAAAGCATCCCAACAAACAAAAACCCAGGACCAAACATCTTCATGGTTGAATTCTATAAAACACTTAGAAAAGAATTAATACCTTTTCTTTTCAAACTATTTCAAAATTATAGAGTAAGAGATGATTTCCAAATTATTCCACGAGGTTAGGATTACCCTGATACTAAAACCAGACAAAGTCACTACAGAAAGATAGATAGAGAGAGAATTACAAGTCAATATCCCTGGTGTATACAGGTGCAAAATCTCTTAGCAAAATACTATCAATTCAGATTCAATTATACAATAAAAGATTATATACTGATTATGTGATTATATACTATGATTGCTGTATAAGTATACTATTTATATGAGGATGGGAGTAGGATTTAATGTTTGCAAAACAATTAGTGTAATACATTACATCAACAAAACCAAGGGAACAAGTCACATTAATACCTCAATAGGTGCAAAAAAATTTGACAAATTCAACAAGTTATGATAAAAACCCTCAACAAAGTAAATGTATAAGAAACTTACCTCAACGATAAAGGCTATACATGCTAAGTCTACATATAACATCATACTCAATCCTGTGAAGCTGAAAGCTATTTCTCTATGATCAGGAACAAGAAATGAATGCCCACTCTCACCACTACTATCCAGTTTGTAAAGGAGGAAGTGAAATTTTCACTATTTCCAAATAACATATTTTATATAGAAAATTCATCAAGAAAACTGATAGAATTAATAAACAAATTCAGTAATGTAACAGGATACAAAATTAACATATAGAAATTCATTGCACCTCTATAATACAAAAGAGAAATTAAGAAAACAATCCCACTTACAATTTCATCAAAAGAATAAAATACCTAGGAATAAATTCAACCAAGGAGGTAGAAGACCTGTAGTCTAAAATCAATAAGACCCTAAAGAAATAAATTGAAGAGAACACAAATAAGTGGGAGGATATATCATTCTCATGGATTGGAAGGATTAATGTCATTAGTGTATATCTTTTTACATTTCTTTCAGTCTATGTTTGTCTTTTGGGCTGAAGTAGGATTCTTGTACACAACATATTTATGTGTCTTTTCTTCTCCATTCAGCTGCCCTATGTCTTTTTATTAGAGCATTTAATCAATTTACACTTAAAGTGATTATTGATAGATACATATTTATTGCCACTTTAGTATTCATAGTTATGTTCTTTTTCCTTCTTAAAAAGTCCCTTTAGCATTCATTGTTATACTGGTGTGGTGGTGATAAACTTCTTTAGCTTTTTCTTGTCTGGGAAGCTATTTATCTGTCCTTCAATTTTAAATGATAGCTTTGATGGATAGAGTAGTCTTGGTTGTAGCTTTTTGCTTTTCATCCCTTTGAATATTTCCCATCAATCCTGTCTTTTGAGAAATGAGCTGACAGTTTTATGGGAACTCCCTTGTAGTTAGTTAACTGCTTTTCTATTGCTGCTTTTAAGATTCTCTCTTTGTCTTTAACCATTGCCAATTTCACTATGATGTGTCTTGGTGTGAACCACTTTGGGTTCATCTTCTTTGGACTCCGGGTTTCTTGGGCTTTCATGTTTATTTTCTTCTTCAAGTTAAAGAAGATTTTCATTATTACTTCTTCAATATGTTTTCAATTCCTTGCTATCTCTCTTTTCCTTCCAGTTCCCTTATGATGTAAATGTTGGTACACATGATGTTGTTGAAGAGGCCCTTTAAAGTACCCTCATTTGGAGGGAATTTTTTCTTTTTACTTTTCTAATTGGGTACTTCGTGCTGCCTTATCTTCCAAATTACTGATTCAGTCCTCTGCTTCATCTAATCTACTATTTTTGTATTCTTTATTTCTGACTAGTTCTTTTTTATGTTTTCTATCTTTTTGTTGAATTTCTCACTGAAGTCATTGAGCATCATTGCAACCAATGTTTTGAATCCTGCATTTTGTTTGTCTATGTTTTGTTTAGCTCTTTTTTTTCTGGAGTTTTGTTGTTTTTTATTTGGGATATGTTGTTTTGGGGTTTGGTTTTTTTTTTGTCTCCTCATTTTGGCTGCCTCCCTGTGTTTGTTTCTATGTATTAGGTAAAGCTGCTATGTCTCCCAATCCTGGTTGAGTGATCTTATGCAGTAGGTGTCCTGTGGGGCCCAGTGGCACAGTTTCCCTCATCACCTGAGCTGGGTGCTCCAGGTGTGTCCCTTGTGTGGGTGTAGGTGACTCTATGTTGTAGTTGAGCTTGATTGCTGTTGGCACCTCAATGGGAAGGACTGACCCTCAGGCTGATTGAATGTGAGAACTGGGTGAGACTACAATGGAGGAGTCATTGAACAGGGGCTGACCTTAAGGAGCAAGATGTTCTTTAACGGGGCTCTGGTGCCTACTGAGTGTGGAGATGGTTGGTTGGTTCTCTGGTTTGGCTAAAGCTGGCCACTGATTGTGTCATTTCTGGGGCCTTGGTGGGCTCTGGTGCAGGCCAAGGTCAGTATCTGTGCCCTGCCTGGGGACACTTGATATGGGATACAAAGTAATCTGCAGATAGGTACCAATAGTGGTGGGCTTGGAGGTGCCTGGGAGAGGCTAAGGTGCAAAGTGATGCTGGCTGCCACTATTGCCAGGCTTGGTGCTGTGAAAGAGGTACAAGTCATGCTAAGCCAGATGCTGCCTCTTTGGTATTTGTGAACCTTTGAGAGAGTAAGAAAATCCACAACATGAGCCAAGACAAGTGTTTTGTATGTAAAAGCCACTGGAAGAACTTGGGTGAGCCCAAATGTTGAATGGAGTAGGGTCTCAGGGAATCATCAGGTTGGGGCAAACAGTGTTAGCCAAGTTGATGGAGACTCAGATATGGCACCTTCTTCCTGCAGCAGGTGGGGAGGGAGGCTCAGCAAAAGAGCAAAGCCCTCTACCAGCACTCTTGTCTGGGAGAAAGCTTCCCTCCAGCCCTTGCCATGAAGCCAGACAATTCAGTTTCTCCCTGTATGTTCTGAATACCTTTCAAGCTGCTACCCCCACACTGGAGTTCAGAGCGAGTGAGTCTTAGTAAGTTTTTTCATGGGCTCTTTTACAGGAATGCCTGGGACATCAGAAGTGTTGTCTCACTCAGCCACAATGCCTGCTGGTTTTCACAATCAGAAGTTATGGGGACTTTTCTTCTTGTAAATAATCCTGAGCTGTGGAGCCTGGTGTGGGGTTGGAACCCCTTGCTTTTCATGGGGGACTGCCTCAACCAAGATATCTCTCTTGATTTTTCAACACCACACCTGCATATGGGGCCAACCTCTTCCACATCTCCACCCTTCTTGCCAATATCAACCTGGCTTCTTCTGTATATCTTTGTTATAGGAGGACCTCTGTTCAGCTAGATTTGGGGTGGTTCTCAGTGATGGTTATTCTGTAGTATAGTTGTAATTTTCATGTGGTTGTAGGAGAAGGAGAGCACAATGTTTACCTACTCTGCCATCTTGACCAGAAGGCCCATGACATCTTTTTAGTGGTTGTGCAACAGTGTTTTGTAAGAGATTTTGCAATTTATTTAACCAGGCCACTCCTAATGGACTTTTTTTTTTTTTGCTATTATAAATAACACTGGGAGGAATATTGCTGTCATTCACAATTATGTTATTTACAAACAGGCTTGATCCTGTTCTTCCCATTCTCTAATCTTCCCTTGGGCTTTCTTCTTGTGGGCACATGTTTTTGAACAATGTCTACACTATGGGGGTTCCATAGTCATCATTTATTAAAACTCAAAGTTTAAATTAAACAATGGTACTTTATGACCAGCCTTGGTGTGGACACTGGGGATCCTCATCTCAGTGCTGTTATATTGGTCAGGAGAGGACAAATTTAATTATCACCTGTTGGCTTGAGTCACAGCTCTAGCCAGCTGTCCCATGTGAACCTAGAAGACAGATTTGTACTCTCATTTATATGTCACCATGTAATGCCATGCTTCTCTGGGCTCACATAATATAGTGGCACAGTTAGTCTGAGAAGGAATAGTGGGAATAGCTTATACATTATCTGATTATCTTTTGCATCCAATAAACAAGATGATGAAGCTCCAGGAAGGTGAGGCCATGATGTATAGCAGCACACTATTGAAATGAAGATCCAGAAACACACACCTGGGTGACTATACCTGGGTCACTATACCTCCATACCTGGGACCCTTATTAACCACATTCAGTGAGCATATTAGTCAAACTCTAAGCTTCAGCTTTAGAAAATGGAGTTGTAACACCTACCTCATAGGACTGTTTAAGTGCATGGAATCTAATGAGTTCTCAATACAGGTTTTATATTTTCAGCAGTAGTGGGAGAATAGTAGAAATACAGTAGATTTGTTACTATCCCTATAGGTGTTACTATTGCATCTGTACTTATTGTGTCTGTGTAGTAAAACAGTTGTAGAGCAGAAGTTTGTAGTGCTAGGAGTAGTTCTTGTGGTAGAGATGGGTGTTGTTTTGTAGTCTTGTGGCTATTGTTGATATTGCAGTTGCTACTGATGTTGCTACATTAGGAACTGTTGTGGTGGTAGAATTGGGACAGAACTCAAGCTACATTCTCTATTGAGTATTTCTTTCATTTTAACTATCTTACTAAAATAATAAAGTCCCCAACTCATTATTTTGAACACCAAATAAAAGGCAGAATTCTGCTTTAGAGATATATATCCCTGTGTGCTTCCATGAGGATACTAATCCTCATTTTTCCTTATGAAGAAAGTACAAAGTTACACTTACTTGTATTTCAAATCACAGCTTTGGTTGTCAGTTGCCCCTGAACCCTGGAAAATCTAATGTTAGGTATAAGCTATAGGAGTGGCCATATGTTTAAAAAATAAAGTGAAAAATAAAGTTTAGTACACTAGTTCTTTCTATTTCATTTTTCTATTTGCTCTCTTGACAAAGTGATTTCCTTTTGCAAAATGTGTATGGCTTTAAATTTTTAAAGAAGAGGGAGGAGAAGAAAATGTGTGCATATACAGGCAATCAATTATAATTCTCATGAATATAACAAGTGGATCAAATCTGAGGTTACATTTTCAAGACTTATATATGTATTTATTCATTGACTCCCCACTGACTTAATAGGAATTACACTGATAAATTATGACACATAACTTTTTTTAATTAAGGGCTAGATATCCACTAGGGATGTTCAAAATCAAATTAATATTTTTATTACCATGCTTAGATAACCATTCTGAAGGAGAAAAATAATTATCTAAGCTTACAAGAAGGTTTGCAGAATTACCATACAACCTTTTTCTTTGGAAAGTTTATATCTGAGTTTCCCCTAATTTGTCTTCAATGATTCAACATCCAAAATAGTTTTAAGCAATATCACCAGTGTTTGTTCAATGCTTCAGTGCCACATATTGTGCTAGGGTTTTTTTCTTATGCTGTTACATCAATCTAAGATAGTTGTTTTTTTGTTTTTGTTGTTGTTCAAGTATAGTTGTCTTCATATTTACCCCATCATGCCCCACTGTCCTACCCATCCCCACCTCCCACCATCAAACCTACCTGCTTTGTCTTTGTCCATGTGTCCTTTATATACCATATTTTTCAGACTGTAAGACACACTTTCCCCAAAAAAGTTGGGAGAAAGGGGGGTGCATCTTATAGTCCAAATGTAGCTTACCTGGCTTGCTGGGTGGGGGGGGGAGCAGGGAGACGACGGCCTATGTTATTTATGTTATAAAATATTTGACCACATTTTTTTGCTTCAATTTTTTTTCCCCTATTTTCCTCCTCTGAAACCTAAGTGCATCTTATGGTCTGAAAAATTCGGTATGCTTCTTGATGGCCTTCCCCTATTATCTCTCTCCACCATCCTTTCTAGTAACTGTCAGTGTGTTCTTTATTTCAATGTCTCTGGAAGTATTTTGCTTACTTCTTTATGTTGATTAGGTGCCAATTATAACTGAGATCATATGGTATTTCTCTGTAACCACCTGGCTTATTTCACTCAGCATAATGCTCTCCAGTTCCTTTCATACCATCCTGAAGGGTAGGAGCTCCTTCTTTCTTTCTGCTGCATAATATTCCATTGTATAAATATACACAGTTTTTCAATCCACTCATTTGCTGATGGGCATCTAGGTTGCTTTCAGCACTTGGCTATTCTAAGTTGTGCTGCTATGAACATTGGAATGCATAGGTTCTTTTGAATTGGTGTTTCAGGATTCTTAGGATATAATTCCAATAGTGGTGTTGCTGTGCAGCGATTTTCAAACCTTGCTTAAACACCCGGCTGTCTGACTGAAGTGTGCAGAACCCGGCTGTTTCTCCTGGCTGACTATGGACATGCTTAAACTGTAGCATGCAGAACCTGGCTCTCCTGGCCAGCTATGGACACGCATAAAACCCTGAAGCATGCAGAACCCAGCCCTCTCCTGGCCGGCTATGGACACACATAAAAACCTGAAGCGTGCAGAACCCGGTTCTCCTGGTCAGCTATGGACATGCATAAAACCCTGAAGCATGCAGAACCCGGCCCTCTCCCGGCCAGCTATGGACACACATAAAAGCCTAAAGTGTGCAGAACCCGGTTCTCCTGGTCGGTTATGGACACGCATTAAAACCTAATGAATGGCTTGTTAAATCCATGAGAAATAATTATACATAGAAACAATTTTTTATAGGGAAGTCCAGAAGCAGAGTGGCCACCCTCCAAGTCAGTGACCAGCCCCCCTTAGTGGGGAGAGCCCCTTCCTCTGTCCCAGTGGGTTTTTATTGAGAAAGTAGACACAGTTTGTGGATTGACAGTCTGGCAGAAGGGATCAAAGGGAACACGTGTCTTACAAGGATGTTAACAGAGTTGCTGTTGTGATTCCGGGCAGAGATTGGAGTTTTATCATATGAAAAGACTACAGGTTTCAAAGGTTTCCTGACTGTGCCTTCAAATTCTAAGTTAATAACATCCTCCAGCAAACAGATCTCACAGGATCTTGCATATTCTTTGTCCCAGGCCTGTTTACCCCGGGCGTCTGCCGTCTCCCATCTGAGCTGCCCCTTAGGCTGTTTGCTAAACCCTGAGAAGGGCTGGAGACAGAGGCAGCAAGGAGACTTGGATTTCTCACATCTGAGTACAAAGACTCAGGTTAAGAGGGGGCAGGGGTAGATGCCGATCACCCCTTCCTTTCCACAACCCCTTCATTTATTTCCACAGTCTCGTGAGTCTTATTCCACAGAGGCCTTTACGAGATCAGCCCCTGTCTTAGGTCCATTCTTTATCCTAGAGAATTGTTACCCATCATTGGTAACTGATCTAGCATTTAAAAGCCAGGCACAGAAAAGGTAGCGTTCATGCCAGGGGAATAAGTTTTTGTCTCCTTAGTGGCTCCTGATCCGGACGTCTCTCAATCAGCCTAAATCACAGGGGGTCACAGCTTCCTGAGACCAGGCAGGGCGGCCCTCAACATTGCTGGGTCAAAGGACAGTTCCATTTTCAGTTTTCTAAGGAAATTCCATACTATTTTCCATAGTGTCTGCACCAGGCTACATTCGCACCAACAGTGCACTAGGGTTCCCTTTTCTCCACATCCTCTCCAACACTTGTTTGATTTATTTATAATGGCCATACTGGCCAATGTGAAATGGTATCTCATTGTGGTTTTAATTTGCATCTCTCTGATAGCTAGTGATGCTGAGCATCTTTTAATATGTCTCTGGGCCCTTTGTATGTTGTCCTTGGAGAAGTGTCTGTTCAAGTCCTGTGCCCATTTCTTTTAATTGTGCTATTTGTCTTCTTAGGGTGGAGTCGTGTTAGTTATTTATATATGTTGGAGGTCAAACCTTTGTCCAGGGTATCATTGGCCAATATATTTTCCTATACAGTTGATTCTCTTTTTATTTTGATACTGTTTTCTTTAGATGTGCAGAAGCTTTTTATTTTGATGAGATCCCATTTTTTTATTTTTTCATTTATGTACCTTCCTGTAGGGCAAGGGTGTCAAACTCTTACACTGGGGGCCACATCAGCCTCACAATTGCCGTCAAAGGGCCAAATGTAATTTTAGGACTGTACAAATGTAACTACTCCTTAATTAGTGACAAGGAGCTTGGCACTGCTACCAGATAAAACAAGGTGGAGGACTGGATTTGCTGGCAGTCTTCATGTTTGCTACCTGTACTCTAGCAGGTATATCAGTGAAAACATTGCTCCATGGAATATCTGAGATTTTCCTGCCTATGTTCTCCTCCAGGACTTTTATGGTGTCATGACTTATATTTATGTCTTTTATCCACCTTGAAATTATTTTTGTGTATGGTGTAAGTTGATGATTGAGTTTCACTTTTTTGCATTTAGCTGTCCATATCTCCCAACACCATTAGTTTAAGAGGCTATTAATACATTACATAAACAAAAGGAAAGACAAAAATTACATGATAATATCAATATACATGGAAAAATCATTTAATAAGGTATACCACCCATTTATGATGAAAACATTCAGCAAAGTGGGAGTAGAGGGAGCATTCCTCAACATACTAAAGGCTACATATGAGAAACCTACAGCCAATATCATACTCAACAGGCAAAAACTAAAAGATTTTACTAAGATCAGGAACAAGACAAGGATGTCCACTTTCACCACTTCTACTCAATATAGTATTAGAAGGTCTAGCCACAGTGATCAGACAAGAAAGAGAAATAAAATGCATCCAAATTGAAAGGGGAAGTGAAATTGTCACTGTCTTCAGATGATATGATAGTGTACATGGAAAACCCTCTAGACTCCACCAAAAAACTACTCAACCAATTTGGAAAAACATCAAGGTTCAGAATCAGTATTCAGAAACCAAAGGTATTTCCATACACCAACAATAAAAGATCAGAATCAGAAATCAGGAAAGAAGTCACATTTGCTATAGCAACAAGAAAAATAAAATACCTTGGAATAAACCTTACCAAGGAGGTAAAAGACCTGTACTCCAAAAACTACACAACACTGAAGAAAGAAATCAAGGAAGACACAAACAAATGGAAGTATATACCCTGTTCATGGACCAGAAGAATTAACATAAGCAAAATGTCCGTATTACCCAAAGCAATTTATAGATTCAATACAATAACTATTAAAGTACCAATGACATATTTCACAGATATAAAACAAACATTTCTAAAATTTCTATGAAACCATAAACAACCCTGAATAACCCCAGCAATTTTGAGAAAGAACAAGGTAGGGGGGATCACAACACATGGTTTAAAACTATATTACAAGGCCACTGTAATCAAAACAGTATGGTACAGACACATATTACATTTATTGATTTGCAAATGTTGTATCATCTTTGCATGCCTGGGATGAACCCCACTTGATCATGGTTTATGATCTCTTTAATGTATTGTTAGATGCAGTTTGCCAAAATTTGTTTAGGATTTTAGCATGTTTGTCAATGATACTGGCCTGTAGTTTTCTTTCTTTGTTGTATCTTTATCTGGTTTTGGGTTTAGATGATGATGAGAAAAAGAAAAAGAACAGACACATAGAACAATGGAACAGAATAGAAAGCTCAGAAATAAACCCAAGTCTCTGTGGTCAATTAATATTCTATGAAGGGGGCAGAAGCATAAAATGGGATAGTTGTTTTAACCTGGGAATGATTTGCCTCCCAAGAGGTATGGGGTAATGTCTGGTGACATTTTTGGTTGTCACACCTGGAGGGAGGGCTACTGGCATCTAATGGTGTAAATCAGGGATGCTCTTAACAGCCTATTATGCTCAAGACAGTCTTCACTATGAGAATTATGTGACCCAAAATGTCATTTCCACTGAGGCTGAGAGCTCTGATTTGGATTAGTATTCCTTTTCACTCAACTGTTCATTCCTTCAATAATTTATCAAATATATAAAGAACTATTAAGTGGCATGCTCTGTGCTAGACACTGAGGATATCCAGAAGAGTAAGTTACTGTCTTTGCAGTAAGACATTTAGAATATATGCACTGTTTTCAACAGATAGATCAGGCATCATTAATGTTGTAAATCTGGAGCATTTCCAAAGTGTAGGTTCCTAAGGGCACATTCTGCAGCTCCTGAATTGTTAGAATCTCTCAGGATAAGACACAAGAAATTACATTCACTTTTTCCCACTTTAAAATTTAAAGAAATATCTTCTGAATATGCTACATATGTATTGCATGCCATGTAAACATTTTAATGACATAATGAAATATTAACAATGATATAAGATATTTTAAAATTTAAAAATAAATGAATATACAAAACCTAACTGACTTTCATTACACTAAGCTTCCTAGATGTTAAATCATTTAATATCTATAGCAACCCTTTTGAGTAAATGCTACTCATATTAATACAAATAAGCAGTACTGATATTCAGTAATATGGAACTGACATCCAGAAAAGCTTGAGGACTTAGCACAAGGTCACATGGCTAGGATGTAGCAGAGTTAGGACTCAAACCCCACAGAACTGCAGTATTCACACTTCCCACCATAAATTTGTCCCATCAAGTTCACCTGGTCCTACCCCTTCTCTCCCTGACCTATCTGTCCAGTTAATTAGAGGCTCCCACCCAAGCCCTGTTCTAGCTATCCTAGATGAACTAGGGTCAGGATCTTTACCTGAATAATAGATTTCTAATTAATTTATCATAAGTTAAGATAAATTAATATTTCTGAGCATAGATTGCTGCTATTTAAAATTCCCAACTATCTTCTTAAGAGGATATAACCCAAAGAAAGATTCAAACCTGGTTCTGAATCTGACAAGGCACATAAATAACTGAGAGTACCCCAAACTATATTTATAGTACATTCCCTCGATGATTCTAGTACTCACAAATTTTAAGGTTCACTTTTGCAGGAGGAGGGAGTAACATATAACCAGGTAAACTAATGTATACCCAGTGAAATTTGAAAGTAAGTAGATAAATAAAATGTTTATCTAAATTTATTTAGCTTCCAAAGATCAATTCCTTGCACTCCATGAAATATTTTTGGTTGCCCTAGAATGCAATGATCTAAAATATTCATAAAAACATACCTTTTCTCTAATTGTTTCTAAGATTTTTCCTTTTCCATCTAGATGAAATCCTTTTCAGGATCATGGTTTTATATCTTTAGAGTGACTAGGCTAGTCTCCTAAAGGCTCAGTTAGCCAATAATTATAGGCCAATTTTAACAGTTAAAAGTACTATTAATTTTAACTATTGAGTAAAATAAGGTATCTGCTTCTGTCAAGGTAGGGACAGAAGAAAATAAAGATAAAATCTCATTGAAACAAAAGAAAAAGGTGTTTTCTAAGCACTAAGATAAGTAGTAGGTTGGTGTCTACTCATGTTTTACAGTAATTAGCCTAACTCAGTACTTAAGACATCCTTTTACTAGTGTAGACACTTTCCTAAAGCAAAACTAGCAGAATCAATTACTAATTTTTTTTAACAGGAGAATTATTACCAAGTCATCAATGTTGTTCTCATCTGCCATGGTAAAGATCCAGCTGCTAAAAATCCCCTTCTCTGTCACTGTGATCTATGATTGAATTGTAAACTTGAACCCAGTATAATTTTATTATCCAATGTTACCCCAATACATTCAATTAAAAATTGTTAAATATGTTTTTAAAGTCTTAAAAAAAAAAAGAACTTTCCTGAGCTGTCCCAGAGAAGCAGAGGAGATAAATTAGTGCCTGCCCCAAGTAACTCTAGTCAGTTTTTTTGTGAAAATCAATTTCTGAGAATTGACTCTGGTGCTCAAAATGGCTACTGAACCCCCAAAGTTTCCTTTCCTTAATTTTACACACTGGGTGATATGGGAGCTGGTGATACAGTCTCTTCTTTACTCACCTTTAATTGAGTGGGTGGTGGTGAAGTTAACGTAGACTGGAGCATTAGAGATTGGCAACAGATAAAGTTGACTGAAGCCCTTGCAAGCTTTGCTAACATTACAATCAACACAGAAACTAAGGAGGTGTCATGAGTTTGAGGTCAAGGAAGAGAGACTATGGGAGAATACATCCATGTCCTGAGACCTTGTTTCATAATCACTCAGGATTTATAAGAGATTGCTCTAAATACAGGCCCACGTATTAGTGTGGAGTAGGGGTGAACACTACACCCTGAGCCTCCAGGACAGCTAGTGCCAAAGCTCATGTTTGGATATATGTGTGTTTCTCATTTTAGTAGTCTGTAGGGCCTATGTCAGATAGCAGATAGTGTGGATATCAACATGATCATCTGTTGGGGATTGCCCTACCTGGTCTCAGGAAGCTGTGACCCCCCATGACTTAGGCTGAGTGAGAGACCTCTGGACCAGGAGCCATTAAGGAGACAAAATTTATTTCCCTGGCATGAACACTGCCTGTTCTGTGCCTGGCCTTCAATGCTTGATCAGTTAGCCAATGATGGGTAACAATTCTCTAGAAAAGAGAATGGACCTAAGACAGGCATGATCACGTGAAGGCCTCTGGGAAGAGACTTATGGGGCTGTGGAAATGAAGGGGCTGTGGAAAGGAAGGGGTGATTGACATCAATCCCTGCCCCCTCGGCTTTGCCAAAGCCTGAGTCTTTGTTCTTAGATGTGAAAAATCCAAGTCTCCTGGCTGCCTCTGTCTCCTGCCTGTGGAAATAGCTAAGGGGGCAGCCCAGACCAGAGACAGTGGAATCCCAGGGTAATCAGACCTGGGACATAGAATATGCAAGATCCTGTGAGACCTGTTTGCTGGAGGATGTTATTTACTTGGAATTTAAAGGCACAGACAGGAAACCAAAACTAGCCCTTTGAGCTATGTAGTCCTTTCATATGATAAAACTCCAATTTCTGCCCAGAATCACAGCAGGAGTTCTGTTAGCATCTTTGTAAGTCACCTGTTTCCTTTGATCCTTTCTGCCAGACTGTGAATTCACAAACTGAGTCTGCTTTCTTAATAAAAACCTAGTTGGGTAGATGAATGGGGAGTTTTCCCCTAGAGAAAGTGGCCATGCTGTCTCTATTCTCCCACAGAATCATGGTTGTTTCTGTGTATGTCTTTCTCATGTTTTAACAAGCATCCACAGCAGGGATGGATACTACAGGATGGTATCCTTCTTTAATCATCTGCCAACTCACAGAACAATCTTTGTCAAAAAAACACCTTGTACTGAGAGAGTTGTACAGGTTCTTGTGGCCCATACCTGTCTGGTTAGAGCTCTGATGAAAGAAAAAAAAAGACTGAGTTGTTTGTAGTAGCCACTATGACTTGTACAGACCAATTTCACTTTGATAGATCAATTTTGTTTTTCACACAAACACTTAAAATAGGTGATTAGGCAATGATGATTCTGTCTGATCCAATTCACTCAATGCAGCCCTAAAATGAATTTTGGAAAGTTGAATATAAGTACAAGTGATAACAGAAAAGGACATGTACATCACAAGAGAAAAATTTTGTCACTGTGTATAATGACAGATGTTCACTAGACATTGTGGTGGCCATTTCACGACATATATGCATACATTCCAAATCATTATGTTGTACACCTGAAATTTATACAATGTTATATGTCAATTATACCTAAAAAAACAAGAGGAGATGAAATATACTGTATTTAAAAAATGTAACATTTTGCAATACTTCAATTTTTAGCTATTGCATAAACATTCGCAAATCAACTCTCAAACTATATTAAAACAACTTCCAACACCATCAACTAAGCCTGCCCCTCCCAGCCTGGTGTACATGTATAAGATTTGAGCACAAAATGTGAAAAGTCAGTGCAAATTAAACAATTGTGGGTTTGGTGTACATGCAAATAAGGAATGGAACCAGTCACCAATCTCCATTTTATGAAATGCCTACAGCTATAGTTCTCAAAACTGACAAGATGTTCAGACACTAATACACTTTTTCTCATAGTAATGAGGTAAAAAATGGAAGTAATACAAAAGGCTTTTATTGCAAATTTCTTTCTAGAAGTTTAGTCAGGCTTGGAAATGTTTTATTAAAAGATGTACAGACAGAGTCCATAATTTGGAAAAATGTATATAATTTTCCAAAGCAAATATTATATGCCACTATTTCCCTTCCTTGTCCACCATAGCACCCAGACACCAACATTTTTCTCAATATGTGGCTGGTCAGTACAATGGGAATGGCAAACAGAAAATTACTCCATTTGGTATTTTGTTATTGCTAGTGAGTGGTGTTCAGAATGATTCTTTAGATAGCTAAAATAAATGTTAACTTGGGTGAAAAATTTAGAAGACACGCATGACATGTCACGCAAAGCCACAAGAGGGACATGGACTTGGACCTTGTTTGGAGCTTCCCACAGGAGAGGTTTTGCTAGAAATGTGATAGTACTAAGAGAAAATGTCCTTTAAGGCAAACTCTGGGCTTTGTTGACAAATGTTTATGTCAATTTTCCAAGAATTTCCCAGATGTGTGTGTTGCTCTATTGGGTAAAAACCTTGCTTGAAACTATCAGACAGATGCACATATCTTCTTGAGATTCCTTCTGAGCAGGTGAGAGCTCAAAATGACATAACTTAGCCACGGGAGAAAAGCTTAACAGTGGCTCCCGATCTTTGAAAGCAGCAAGGAGAATTGAAGTAACCATTTCACTCACCCTTATAGGAAAATTCCCTCATTTCATCGTTGACCTTCTGAGATTTCTCAATTTACCACATTTCCTTATTTGCTGTTTATACTCATGAGGTTCCAAGTAAGCACTGAATAAATGTCACATGAGAAGAGATAATACGTTGAAAATTATCAACCAGGGCTAAGCTATAACAATGGTATTTCTGAATAAAATGTATGAAACTTGCATACAGATGGAACATTACTTTTTATGCATCAAGACATCAACCAAATCAGGATTAAGTGAAAGGAAATGTCTTTGAAATAACAGTATTTGTGATTTATTCTCTTCTCCTGTATTTCAAGCTAATTATCTTTGTTTGAGATGAAAAATGAAAAAGACTTAATCTGTTTTTGAAGTTCAATGCTATCAAATTAGTCAGAATATATATGTAGCTTCCTACTGATGGAACAAGGATCCAGCAATTATTTAAAAATTAATAGCAACTGCCTTTGTAATGTTTCACTTTTTGGCACACTTCACCATTTACTGATTCTTTAGAGGCTTATATTTGTTCTAACCAACCCAGCTTTACCTGCCACTGAACTAGTTACCTCAGTTTAAGATCAAGAAATGAAAATTGAGACTTCATTTTAATGGTGTCATTTTTAGGTTAAATGTGTAATATATGCAAAATGTCTTACATATGTCAATGATTATCAAGGCATTAAATGGTAGTGGCTAAAAGCTGAGCTCTGGAATAAGTGAAACATGGGAAATAATAGGAACTCTGTGCTTGCATTTACTATTTGAGCAAGTTTCTTATCCTCTCCAGCCCTTTTTCTGATCAATAAATTTGAAATAATAAAACTTCTCATTGGATTGTTATAGGTAACAATGAAGTGTGTGGCATGCAAATGAGCAACTATTTGTTAGTACTGTTCCCTACTTCAAGAATATTTTCCTGCTGACAAGGAAGGAGAGGGAGACTAAATTACTTACCACCTAACTTTCAGACTTTGTAGTGTGTAATATTATTTATTTATTCCATATGTACCTAAAAAGTAGGGGTCATCTGCTTTGCTGATGACAACAAAGAAAAGCAAACTGATTATATCACCGCCCATGTGATGCAGACCCCACAACTGGGGTCCGCGTCATTATGGATGAAATATGAGACAAATTCACACAGACTACCAAGTCCTGTAGAGGAAAAAGGATGGCATGGCTTTTCTCTCAAGGGGAGCAAGAGCCTAGGCCCTTGCTCCAATGAGCTTTTATTGTCTTACTAGGCACAGTACAAGAAGGTCCCCATTAACTATGCACAGGTTCACTTTAGGTGGTTACCTTGTACGGAAAACAATGGAGAGGATGCTGGTAATCACATCACAGAAGAGGGATATTTGCAAATGAAAAGGCAAAAGTAGTTGGACAGGTTACATTCATTCTTGGAAGGTTTAGCATGGTTTTTAGGAAGTTGCTTTGCATTGAATGTCCTCAATTCAGGGTGAGGAAGTTTTAGCAAAAAGCAAGACTCATAGCAGCCTAAGTACATTGGAGGCCTGATTCCCCACAAGGGAGCCTATCTGTGGGCGTGGGTCCTGTGCATCTCCCAGTGGGAGCTGGGCCCACACCACACCGAGCAGCCTCCCACACCCATGGTCCCACAGCTACTCTGTGCCAAATAGGGATTTGAACTAAAGTTGCTAGAAACCAACCCCAGGCTCTTACCCTGGACTAGGCACTGATATATGTGTTCAAAGGTTCTTTGGGGTCTCTAGAAAGTGGATAATGACAGCAATTGAGGAAACCAGGGCCCCAAGAGGCTATTTAACTTTCAGATGGCCACCCAGTGACAACACCAAAATTGAGACCAGGCTTTTGATTCTTGCCTGTGGGAGTCTCAAGTCTCCCAGGCCAGGTGAAGCTTGCAACTTTGCAGGACTTTTGAAGTCCACATAGCTCAAAATAAGTACCTTGTCTCAATTATTTAAGTCTACTCCTGCACTTCATTGTAATTCATAAAATAGGAATGATCCTTACTCATTAAAGTATAAGCCATGCTTTTCTAAGTGGACTTTTATGGTGTCATGACTTATATTTGAGTCTTTTATCCATCTTGAGATTATTTTGGTGTATGGTGTGAGTTGGTGGTTGAGTTTCATTTGTTTGCATGTACTTGTCCAGGTCCCCCAACACCATCTGTTGAATAGGCTATTTTTACTCCATTGTGTGCTCCTGCCCCATTTGTCAAATTTAATTGACCATAGAGTCATGGGCTCATTCCTGGACTCTCTGTTCTGTTCCACTGACCTATGTGTCTGTTCTTACACCAGTACCAGGCTGTTTTGATTACAGTGACCTTGTAATATAGTTTATATCAGGTATTGTGATCCCTCCTGCTTTGTTCTTCTTTCCAAAAATTGCTGCAGCTATTTGGGATCATTTACAGTTCCATATACATTTTTGAAATGTTTGTTTTATATCTGTGAAATATGTCATTGGTACTTTACTAGTTATTGTATTGAATCTATAAATTGCTTTAGGTAATATGAACATTTTTATTATGTTAATCCTTCCAGTCCATGAACAGGGTATATGCTTCCACTTATCTGTGTCTTCCTTAATTTCTTTCTTCAGTGTTGTGTAGTTTTCGGAGTACAGGTCTTTTACCTCCTTGGTAAGGTTTATTCCAAGGTACTTTATTTTCCTTGTTGCTATAGCAAATATGACTTTTTTCCTGATTTCTGATTCTGATCTTTCATTGTTGGTATACAAAATGCCTTTGATTTCTGAATATTGACTTTGTATTTGATCATTTTGTCAAATTCACTTCTTAGGTCGAGTAGGTTTCTGGTTAATTCTATGGGGTTTTCTATGTATATTATCATGTCACCTGCAAACAATGACTGTTTTGCTTCCTCTTTTTAAATTTGGAGGCTTTATTTCTTTTTCCTTATCTGATCACTGTGGCTAGGACTCCAATACTATATTGAATAGGACTGATGAATGCAGATGCCCTTGTCTTATTCCTGACCTCAGGGGGAAAGCTTTTGGGTTTTTCTCATTGAGTATGATGTTTTCAAACAACTGCTTTGAAGTAAATTTACATACAATACATGTATTTTAAGTGTATACTTTGATTACATTTGACAACTGCAAATATAACCCCATGTAACCACCACAATCTAGATCAAACTATCTCTTTTTACCTCAAAATGTTCCTCTGTGTCCCTTTGGAGTCAATCTCCACCACTGCAAGCAAATATATACTAGCTTTTTGTAATCATTATATTTACCTTCTCAAGAATTTCATACAAAGAAATTTTTATGTAATATCAAGTGTTAGCAAAAATATAGAGCAATTAGAATTCTGAATTATTCATGATTGAAGGTAAAATAGTAAAACCAGTTGGGAATAACTTAGCAGTGTATACCTAAAGATAATTATACACATACTACAGGGCAGGCAAAGTAGGTTTACAGTTATTTGTATGGAAAATAATACAATAACTAATCAATAATAATATAAGAATAAACTGTTTTTGCATACTCACAACTGTAAACCTATGTATGCCCCACCACTTCTACAATACAGCAATTCAATTTCTAGTTTTTTGCCCAAGAAAAATGAAAACATATGGTCACACGAACACTTATACATGAATATTTACAGTAGCTTTTTTCACTGTAAAATATTCCCCAAATATTTTGGGGAATATATGTTACCCCAAAACTTCAAATTAAGCCAAATGTGTAACAGCAGAACAATGGGTCCAAAATTGTGGGATAGATGAATGAATGAATGGATAAACAGACATGCAAACAGAGTGGAGTGTTACTCGGTAGCAAAAAGGTACTAAATATCAACCCATGGCTGCCCTGTGTAGAACTCTCATACTGTACTGAATAAAGGAATCTAGACTAAAGGAGTGCGTTCTATTGAGACTGACTGAATCTATTGATCTATTTAATGAGAATATTTTAAAGTTCTGAGACTTCTAATTCAGAGACCTGGTGTATCTTTCTGATTATGTTGGTATTCTTTCATTTCTCTTAGAAAAGTTTATTATTTTCATATCTTGTATACAAATCTAGTGCAAATTTAATAAACATATCTCTGTGTATTCCATGGTCATCTGATGCTACAGTATATGGTATTTTTTAATTTTATTTTTAATTTCTAGTTATGATATTATAATACAATTAATTTTTATACATTGACCTTGGATCTTGTGACCTTGTTAAATTTACTTGGTAGTTCTTGTAGCCTTTATTTATTTAGATTCCTTAGTATTTTCTGCATATTCAATCATGTAATTTGCTAATATATATTTCACTTTTTCCTTTTTTCCAATGCCTATTACCTTTATCCTACTTTTCATATTTATTGTACTGGTTAGGATCTCCACTGCATTGTTTAATATAGAATGGTGTAAGAAGATATCATTTTCTGTTTTCAAATTTAGGAGGAGAGCATTGTGTCTCTCGCCTCTAGATAAAATGTTTCATTGGGGTGGGGGTGATATTTATATTTCTAGTATTTTATACATACTAACTTTATGTATAAAAAATGTATCATTTTAACAATATGTATAATTCAGAAGCATTAAGCATTTTACAATGTTGTATAGTCATCGCTATTATCTAAATGCAGGACTTTTCATCATCCTAAACAAACTTTGTGCCCATCAAATGAGAATTCTCCATTTTCTCCTCCATGCATACCCTAGTGTCCTCTATTCTACTTTCTGTCTCCTTGAATTTGCTTATCTTAAGCAACTGACATAAGTGAAATCATTTGACATTTGTCCTTTTGTGTCTAGTTTATTTCACTTAGCATAATGTTTTCAAGGCTCATCTGTATAAAAGAATTTCATTCCTTTTTATGGCTGAAATATTCCATTTTATGTATATCCCATCCACCCACTTTTGGACATTTGGGTTGTCAGCATCTCTTGGCTATTGAGTAAAAACTATGAACATTGATGTATAAATACCTATTCAAGTCTCTGCTTTCAATTCTTTTGGGTATATGGGAGTAGAATTGCTAGATCATTTGATAATTCTATGATAATAGAATAGAATGTTTTATTTGTGCTAAATCACCAGACTATTTTCTATAGCAGCTGCACAACTTTACATTCCTACCAGCAATGCAAATGGTTCAAATTTCTCCACATGTTCACCAACACTTATTTTCTGACTTTTGAATAATAGCTATCCTAATATATATGAAGCAGTATCTCATTGCAGTTTTGATTTAAACTCCTTAATTATTAATGATGTTGGGCATATTTTATGTGCATATTGGTCATTAGCCTATCTTCTTTGGAGATATATCTAATAAAGTTCTTTGCCGTTTATGAACTGGGTTGTTTTTTCATTGCTGAGCTATAGAAGTAGCTTGTGTATTCTGAGTATCAATACATTATCAGATATGATTTGCAAGCCTTTTCTTCCTTTTTTTATTGTCTTTTCACTCCCTTGAATAGTGCCCTTTGATCCACAGTGTTTCATTTTGATGAAGTCCAATTTATCTATTTGTTTTTTTATTGCTATTTATTTATCTCTTTGTACTTTTGCTTCTTTATCCAAAAAATCAATCCATGACAAATTCAACATCATGAAGATTTTCCCCTGTATTTTCTTCTAATAGTTTCATAGTTTTAGTTATTGTTTAGTTCTTTGATACATTTTGAGTTAATTTTGTATACAGTAGAAGGTAAAGATCCAACTTCATTCTTTTGTGTGTGGATATCTAGTTTTCTAGCACTACTTGTTGAAAATACTTTTTTTCTCCATTGAATTATCTTGATATTCTTGTCAAAAATCAATTGACCATGCATGTGATGATATATTTATGGCTTATTTTTCTATTCCATTGGTCTTGTCTGTTGTTAAGCCAGCACCATGGTGTTTTCATGGCCATAGCTTTTTAGTAAGTTTTGAAATCAGGATATGTGAGTCTTCTGACTCTTCTTTTTCAAGATTATTTTGGCTGTTTGGATTCTCTTTAGATCCCATAAGAATTTCAGGATGGGTTTTTCCTTTTCAAAGTTAAAACAATATATCTTCATTGTGATTTTTATAGGGATTGCATCAAACTGGTAAATTATTTTGGGTAGAATCATCTTAGCAATATTAAGTCTTCTAAACCATGATGCCCTTTTCATTTATCAATGTGTTCTTTAATTTATTTCAGTAATGTTTTTTTAGTTTTAGTGTACAAAGTTTTCATCCTTTTGGTGTCAAACTTATTCCTATGTATTTTATTATCTTTGATGCTATCATAAAGTAATTGTTAATATACTACATGGGTTGTTTATTGCTAATGTAGGGAAATACAAATTATTTTGTGGGTTGACTTTGTATGCTTCAAATTTGCAAAATGTATTTATTGGGTCTAACAGGGGTTTGTGTGTGTGTGTCCTTGGGGTTTCCTATGTATAAAATTATGTCACCTGACAGCAGAGATATTGTAATTTTATTTTTTTTCTTTCCCATTTAGATGGCTTTTCTTTCTTGTGCCTAATTACTCTGCCTAGAACTTCTTGTACCATGCTCAAAATAATTGGCAAAATCAGACATCTTTGTTTCATTTCTGATCTTAGAGGAAAAGCTGTGAGTTTTTTTATTACCAGAAATTGGAGTCCCTAGTAGTTTTTCCATTCTAGAGAGGCATTGTTTCAGGGATATCTGGCCATTTCATTTCCTTCTTCTCATAGTTTATCAGAATTTTGATTATTATACTAGTTTCAGAAGACATGTTGAATTCATTTTGTTTGTGTCTGATATATTTATTTTAGTCCTTTTCATAATATTTGTATTTCCTGAGAGACTATAATTGAAGACTCTAACTGTTTTCTTGATGCTAAATGTAATAACTCTTGAATATTTTTTAAAGAATGAAGAAAAAGTGCTCATATCCCTTCAGCCTAAAAACAACTGCAATGAATATATTAATGCATTTCATGCCAACTATTTTCTTATGCAGGTATATGGATGGACTAACTAACTAAGTTTAATAGGAATCATACCATTATACCTACTCTGTTCAATGTGGGAGCCACTAGCCACATGAAGTTAAAGAGTATTTGAGTTGTGGATAGTCTTTTTTTGAAAGAGGCTATAATTTAAAATGTGTTCTAGATTTAGAAGACTTTTTATGAAAAATATATAAAATATCTCACTTATAATTTTCATGTTGATTATATCTTTAAAATAATATGTTGGATTAAATTATTAAAATTAATCCATTCTTTAAAAATAATTAAACATGGCTTCCAGCACATTTAAAATTATTTATGTGACTCATATCTGTGTCTTATAATAATTCTACTGGACAGAGCTGATATATACTGTTTCATATTCCTTTTTTCCTTAACATTAAAGCATAGGCAATTTTGCATCCCATAAATAATTAAGATTATTATTTTAATAGCAATTTGTTTTATTATTTGGACACTATATTTATATTATTTTAAAAACCTTTTTTTACATTTTCATGACACTTTCTTTTGCTGAGGCATTTAGATTCTATTTTTCAGTCAGCAAATATTTAATGGCAACTTAACACTTCCTTGTTCATTTGCTCATTTCTTCATTCCTTCACTTTTTCTTCATTTTCCTTTTTGTATTTACTTACCAAACATTGTTGAGGGCCCTAATAGGAATTATAATGTATGATTAAGAGTAATTGCCTCTGGGTCTGGGCTTCATGGGTTCAAATCCTAGCCCTGTCATTTGGTTCCTGGGTGACTTTAAGCAAGTTACTTAACATCTCTGGCATCAGATTTCTCAATTATAACATAAAAATTATAGTTGTATTTATTCCACATATTGTTGTGAGGATTAAATAGGATGTAATTAATGTTAGGAACTATTTTGAATAATGCCTAGCACATTTTAAGTACTTGTAAGTATGTTATTACTGTCAATGTGTGTTATCTAGTAACAGTCTAGCAGGAAAGACACTAGACAAATTACTATAATTATGCTAAGTGCTATGAAAGGGCAATCTCTGAGAGATAAACCAATTAATAAGATATGTTCAATGCCCTCAAGTAGTTCACCATAGTTAGTGGAGAAATACATGAAAACAAATAATCCTAATGACATTTGTTAAATAGTAACAGAAGTTATGCTCAAAATGCTACAGCATAGAGGAAGAATTGGACTCACTGTCCTTGTGGTTTATATGAGCCATATTCTTTCAGTTGAGCTTAGAAAAGTGACTTGTTTTTAACTCCAGTCATTTGATCATTTGTAAGATTCATGGAAGACATTAACATTGGGCAACAAAATAAAATGCCTTACATTTTTTCAAGTTTGTTAGCAGTTGATTTAGACTAGCTAACTGCATTTTTTTTAAGAAAGCAAATCACATCAGTATTTTCATCTACTGATACTTGGAATAGAGGCATGGGAGATACATTAGCAAACGAGGGATTAACTTTCACAATAGCAGTATGAACAGAATACCAATTTAGTGCAGAATCATTTTCTTCTATTACATATGCCTGATTATCAATCAAAATAACAAAATACATTAATAAAATGGTCCACAATTTTATCAACTGAAATAAAATGACTTATCTTATCATATAAAAGAACTAAAGACCAACTACTGAGTTTGAGAATACATTTAACTTAGAGAGAAAATGTCTGTGCTTTACAGTGTGAAAGATAAATATAATTATTGAATTTGATAAAATTACCACTTACTCAGTTAAATTATTTAATCTAAGTGTAATGTTGAAGTGACTGTGTGTGTGTTTTTAACTCTGCTTTTCTAGTAATAAGAGCTATAGTTAAAAACAACTTCTATTCAAGCCATGGATCTGACAAATTCAAAGTCAGTTTACTTGGCAAAAACAATTTGACTAAGGACTTGTCTTTCATACTGGAGAAATTACATTACTGAACTGGAAAGCTTCCTTAAAGTCATTTGTCCATCTTCGTTCTTTTTGCATATCATGCCTATCTAACACATTAATTAGTATAATAGTAGGCAACTCTGAAAAAAGTTGAAGTGCCTAGTAATGAAAAGTATGAAGATTTTGATTTGAAAGCTTGTGATGTGGTATATATTTAACATTGTTTTGTCATTCAATTCTTAATAGTAAGGATTTCATTTATTTTTATTCATCTTTCATTGGAAAGTCTTTCATTGGAAAGATGTTTACAAATTCAGACTAATGATGAAAGCAGATAGCTACACCTGCTCATAAATTTATTTGCATTAGCATATTTTGATAGGTGGAATGTATTTTTATATCCAACTCCCAATGTATGCATTTATATTTTCTTTCTGATGTATTATAAGCAAAGAAAAGAATATAGTAAGGTACATACTTATTTTATAATTTTTTGTGTTTTCATGTATTTTGTTGGCTCATTTCCATTTTATGCTACCAGCTTTGCCATGATTTATAGCTACAACTTCTTTGTTTGAATATATATTTCTATCTGCATGAAAATGTTCTGATTAATGTAGGCTGATATGTTTCAAAATAAAAACCCTATGTTATTTTCAAGTATTTAAAACACTAAAGACATTCTTAATACAATTGCCGCTTGAGACAGACACAAATTTCTCCTAAGGCAATGCTGAGTGATAAAATAGAAGATGCATGTATATAATTTGTCATACTATGTCACCAAGTGGTCCTGTGTTGATTTGATGTCTCTCTCACTGCCAGATATAAGAGAAAGGTCAATGGTTCTCAACAGTTTGTAATTTTCCCCCAGGGTAAGGACATTCAGCAATATCTGAAGACAGTTTTGTTTATCACAACTAAGGGTTGGGTACTACCAGTATCTAGTGGATAGAGGCCCAGGATGCTGCTCAACACTCTACAATATAGAAGACAGCAGCATTGTAACAAAGAATTATCTGGCCCAAACTGTTAATGGTACCAAGTATGAGAAACCCTCTTTCAGTCTGAAGAATGTAAATGTCTTTCATATTCTTTAAATTTGAACATCCTTATTTCTCCAGCTATTAGCCCTTATCAGAGGTACCCAGGTAACACTGTGTTACAGGGTGCAGCCAAGAGGGGGGTGCCCAAATAGGGATTTGGAATAGGGTCCAGAACTCAGGGTGTTAAGGAAATATTAGGGTGTCCTCATCCCCCCTACACAGGTGTGGGTTGGGGGAAGGGACAAATGGAGCAGGGCCAATGAGAGCTGTTTTGTACAGCAACAGCCTTGCAGCTAACCTCTGGTGTGGTCATTTAACATATTTATAACCTTTAACTGGTTACATAGATATGTTAAATAGCTGTGGCCATGCTCTGATCCAGGGGAATGGAAGTAACTTCCCCCCTAAAAGTGTAACTGGGAGTCAGTCCCCTGAGTTACAGTGCCTGCATGGGAGCTTGGAGAAGATTGTCTCCATGACATAGGGCCACACCTGCCCAGGCTCACGATGGCAGCCCAGTAAAGCTGGAAGGATATGAGAGGGCTAGCAAGTGTAGTCGATGGTGGGAGGAATTGGAAATGGGGCTGTAGTGGAAGATCGGTGTGGGGATTTAAACCTAGATGCAGCAGCCATTGAGGAGAGAACCACTCAGTCTTTAGTAGAGTGGGGACTCCCACAGCCCTGCAAGAAAGAAGCACCATGTGGTTTCAGCAGAGAACCACCACTCAGCTTTGGCAGAGTGGCGACCCCCCTCCTTGCAGCCATTGGGGGGGGAGAACCACACAGCTTTGCCAGAGTGGGGACCCCTGCAGCTTTAGAATGGGGAAACACCACCCAGCTTTAACAGAGATCCCACCAACACAGCTGATGGCGCCGCGAACCTAGGGAGGCCTACCAGCTGAGACAGATTACTAGGAAGAATCAGGGGCTGCCTGAGCCATGGACTTCTATTTCTTTTCCTGAGATACAGTACCCTAGACTGGGCAAAGGGGGGAAGGAAGAACTGTGTGTGCTTTAAGGGACTTTGGGATTTTGATGAAGACATCAGGTCACTACTTTAAGTCCATATAGCATTAAATAAACATTTCCTTTCCTTTTCACAAATCTCTGACATTGAGAGATGTCTTTCCTCTGGCAGCAGACATAATGAACCTGGGGGGTTCCTTTCAGTAACAGTATATTGTCCCAGGCCCTCCCTTGTCGTTCGGTAACAACTGCAGTTACTTCTTTGATTAATGCATCCCTCTCTTGCTTGGGGTTAGGTCCTGAGAAACTGAGGGGACTGAGCTGATCCTATCTGCACCTTCACTGTAGATGTGTACACACACATGCACATACTCTTACTCACTTACTTTGTAAACCCCTATATAGAATTTCTCCCTCTCTCTCTCTCTGCCCACATACATACATCTATGCAACCCAAAAGTTGCCAGAGTTACTCTGACTTGACCCTGCCATGTTGGTTCATTGTGGTTTTTTAATGAACCCAAGGAGAGAAACAATGGGGGATAGGAAAAGTTAAATGGCACCATTGTGAGTAGTCAATTGCTTTCCAAGTTAGCTGTGATTCTTGCCTAGTTTAATCTCTTGTGTTCCCTGGCTTTCAACAGCTTTTCAATGTGGCTCCTGTATAAAGGAGCAGATGTGCATTCCCATTCAACACATCTGCTTTGTTCAGCCTCCATTCCCAGTAGCTTTCAAGAAAAAATAATACTGAATTATACTGATTTAGTAATTCTGTGTTCCAGAGACTAATTCTGCAGACTGTTGTAGACACAGCTTCCTTTCCACATGTAGGGTATATATCAGTATCTCCCTTTGAAAAGTAACAAGGGAGCTGGTGAGATTTTAGTCTGGATGTTTACAGGGAGAAAAATTCTAGAGGAAAGAAAACAATGTCCTGTGGCTTCCTGTAGTCACTCTAACATCTTAATTTCTGCTTTTGGATGTCAATCACTCAACATATAATTACCACATATTTACAACATGCAAAGCATTCATGTGGAGCAATTAATAGAAGAGAGGGGTAAAAACTCTTGTTCTGAATTCCTAAAAAAAATTCAGGGATAGTTGAAATGATTTTACACAAGAGTAAACTCAAGGAAGGATAGAATTCATAACCAGTTAAAGTAGTAATATGGATAATAAAGATGATGAGAGAGACAGCAGTGCATGGCAATCCTACTTCCACCCCCACTCCCATGCTTAAAGCAAATGCAACATGCTACTCTATGCAGACATGAATTCAGAAATCTCTTCCACAAAGAAATGCAAGAGGCTGTTACCACTTCATGGGAGTTGGTATTAGAGTTGAACTCTGTTTTTCATCCTTGGCTTTTGGACTCTAAGAAATAACAGTAGTTTGGAGAGAATAGACTAATTGGTGGATGGGATTTTGATAACAAGAAAGATATTTTAGGTCCAGCTGTGATACTGTTGAAATCATAGTGACAGGAAAGTGTTTGGAGAAAACACGATAGCAGAAATCTGGGACCACATTAATATAATCAGAATATAGTAAGAGAAACTGTTGGCTCAGGAACAAAATTAGAATTATGTACCCCAAGATCCAACATGGCGGAGGAGTAAGTGGAAGTTACACCAACATCCTCCCAGAACCAAATGGAATTACAACTAAATTGTAGGAAAATTGTCTTGAATAACCAAATGAACACCAGCTGGAGAGAAGCCTTATAACCATGGACAGACAGAAGAAACAGCTTCACCACAACGTGACTAGTAGGGAGTGCAGAGGAGATGAGAGAGGGCAGGCTGGGCTCCCACTGGTGGCAGCTGAAGTGCTGGAGGGATATTGCAGAAGCTGGGGGGGGGCCCTGAAAAGTGTGGGGTCTAAACTCCAAAATGGGCTCTCCAGCCTATAGCACCAGAGCTGGAAAGAAACCCAGATAACATCCAGCTGTAAAAAGCAGCAGTGCTTCAGGGGTCAGCCAGGGAGAGATGGCTGAAGACACAGAGATCCTATTAAAGGGACAATGTAAAAAGTTTCAATTGCAGCCCTGAGTGCCAGCAAAGGGACGGCAGTGTGGAATAGACACTTGAGGAGAGTCTGGGGTTGGATGCTGGAGAGTCTACTCAAGCATTCAGGGAACAGCCACCAGTTTCCATGTTCTGAGTGATCCCCTATACTGCAGGAGTCACCTCTCCCAGGCAGATAACTCCTCTCTGAATAGCATTAGCCAGAAGAGAAGCAATAGCCTTGCCCACAAGAATTAATATGCCCTGCACTGTAGTGCTTAAGTGTGACTGCTGATTACAGATTGATTAGCTTAACAGCTAATAGTTTTGGTGACTGATTAGTTTAAAAACTAAGGCAGAAAATGCAGAGAAACAGCCAAAATGGGAAAACAAACAAACAGAACCCAAATAAAAGAACAAGACAATTTTCCAGAAGAACTAGATGAAATGGAGGTAAGCAATTTATCATATAAGGAGTTTAGAGTAATGATTATAAGAATATTCTACAGCATGAAAAAAGACATAGAAACCTTAAAAAAGAATCAGTTGGAAATAGTACACTGGAAGGTATAAACAGTAGGTTAGATGAAGCAGAGCCTCAAATCAGTGTTTTAGAAGACAAGATAGAAAAAATAATCAGGCAGAGGAACAAAAAGAAAAAAAAATGACTTTAAAAAAGTGAGAAGAACTTAAGAAACATCTTGGACAACATGAATGGTAACAACATCCACATCATGGGAATACCAGGAGGAGAAGATAGTGCACAAGAGACCAAGAATCTATTTGAAGACATAATAATGAAAATCTTCCCTAATCTGATGAAGGAAAAAGCTGCACAAGTCCAGGAAGCTCAGAGAAGCTCAAACAAGTGAGGCCCAAAGAAGCCTATACCAAGACACATCATAAGTAAAATGACAAGGCTTAGAGATAAGGAGAGAATCCCAAAAGCTGCAAGAGAAAAGCAGATAGTTAACTAGAAGGGAACACCAATTAGACTGTCAGCTGATACTCATCAGAAATATTTCAGGCCAGAAGGCAGTGGCATGAAGTGTTCAAGGTGATGAAAAGCAAGGACCTACAGACAAGTCTACTCTACCCAGCAAGGCTATCATTTACAACTGAAGGAGAAATAAGGAGCTTCCCAGACAAGAAAAAGCTAAAGGAGTTTGTTAACACCAAACCAGTCCTGCAATGAAAGAAGGAGGAGGAGAAGGAAAAGGAAAAGGAGAAGAAACAAAAAAAGAGGAAAACAATCTAACAATAAGATAGCACTGCATACATATCTATCAATAATTGCCTTAAATGTAAATGGCTTAAGTGCTCCAACCAAAAGGCAGAAGGTACTTTATTGGATAAGAATACAAGACCCATATAGATGTTGCCCCCAAGAGACTCATCTCAAATGGAAAGATACACACAGACTATAAGTAAAGCATTGGGAAAAGATTATTCATGCAAAGGAAAAGAAAAACAGCTGGAGCAGTGATACATGATCACCGACCTGCAGTGATCATGCAATACTGTGATGGCTCATCAAAACATGAGAAATGAACATACACAGAAACAGGCAATTTTCTGTGGAGAAGTAGGGCATGTGCGGCCACTCTCCCAAGTGGAAAAGTGCCAGGTCACCCTCCCTAGGGGAGAGCACCCTAAGGGAGAGCGCCCTGCTCCCCTGCACAAGCAGGGTTTTATTCTTGAATACCAATACAGTTTGCAAATTACAAGTAGTTAGCTTTTGAAAGGTGCTGGCAAATTTCCTACTGGAATCCTAAGCCAGAGATTTGGGGGTTTTATCATTTAAAAAGACTACAGGACTTAAACTTTAGTTCTGTTTCCTGCCCATAACTTCATATTCTAATTATAGAGCATCCTCCAGCAAGCAAATCTCACAGGGTCTTTCATATTCTATGTCTTAGGCCTGATTTCCCCAAAGGTCCGCCATTTCTGGTCTGGACTGTACTGCCCTACTAATTTTGCAGGCTTAAGCAAAGAAAGTTAGGAGATTTCGATTACAACAAAAACTCAGGCTTTAACAATAGCTGAGGGGGCAGAGGTTAATGTAATCACCCCCTCATTTCCATGGCCCCGTAAGTCTCTTCCCTGTGGCCTTTACATAATCAATGCCTGTCTTAGGTTCAATCTCTATCCTAGAGAATTGTTACCCATCATTGGCTAATTAATCAAGCATTAAAGGCCAAGCACATTACAGGTAGCATTCATGCCAGGGAACTAAGTTTTTGTCTCCTTAGTGTCTCCTGGTCCGGAGGTCTCTCACTCAGCCTAAGTCACAGGGGGTCACAGCTTCCTGAGACCAGGCAGGGTGGTCCCCAACAGGGTAGTAGTACTTATGTCTCACAAAATAGACTTTAAAGCCAAATCTATAGTAAGAGACAAAGGAGGACACCACATACTGATAAAGGAAACAATCCAATGAGAGAGTATAACCCTGTAAATATTTACATACCCAACATAGGAGTATCTAAACACGTAAAGCAAATCTTCATGGACACAAAAAGAGAGATCAACAGAAATACAGTCATAGTTGGGTACTTTAACACCCCATTGACTTTAATGGATAGATCTTCCAGACGGATATCAACAGGAGACAGTGGCTTTAAATGATGCACTAGATCAAATGGATTTAATTGATATCTTCAGAACATTCACCCCAAAATAGCAGAATATGCATACTTTTCAAATGCACATAGAATGTTTTCTAGGATATACCACATGCTAGGACACAAAACAGGTCTCAATAAATTTAAGAAGATTGCAATCATATCAAGCATCATATCACAATGCTGTGAAACTAGAAACCAATCACAAAAAGAACATTGAAAAATGCACAAAGACATGGAAGCTAAATAACATGTTAGTAAACAATAAATGGGTCAACAATGAGATCAAGGAAGATATCAAAAGACACCTTGAAACAAATGAAAATTAGGACACAATAATCCAAAATCTAGGACACTTGGAAAGCAATCCTAAGAGGGAATTCAAAGCATTACAGGCCTATCTCAAAAAAAGAAAGAAAAAAAGAAAAAGCTCAAATAAACAATCTAACTTCACACTTAAATGACTTGAAAAGGAACAAGAAACAAAACACAAAGTGAGTAGAAGTAAGGAATCCAAGAGCAGGTTCTTCCAAAAGATAAAAAAGATTGACAAACATTTAACCAGATTCATCAAGAAAAAAAGAGAAAGGACCAAAATAAATTAAAGAAAAAGGAAAGAGGAGAGAGAACTGATGAAACCAAAGAAATACAAAAGATTGTAAAAAAATATTATGAACAATTATTGCCAACAAACTGGATGACCTGGATAAAATGGATAAATTCCTAGAAACATACAATGTTCCAAAAATAAATCAGGAAGAATCAGAATAGACAGATTACACCTAATGGACGTGAAGCAGTAATCAAAAAACTATTCAATTAAACAAACAAATGAGCAAAATAGAACCAGAGAAATGGAAATAAAGGACAAACTAAGGTGATCAGAGAGGTTGGGGAAGGGGATAACAGAGGAAAGAAGTGGAAGGGTCAAGTAAAAGAATATGAAAAGAGGACTCAAGGGCACTGACAGTGGTGTGGAGATTGACTGTGGGAGCAGGGGTGGTGATGGGACAGGGGAGGGCAATGTGGGAGAAGGTGGAAAACTGTAACTGAACAACAATAAAAATTTTTTTTAATGAAATAAAGTTATAAAAAATTCTCAACAAACAAAAACCCTGGTCTAGATGGCTTCACAGGTAAATTTTACGAAACATTCTGAGGACTAATGCTTCTCCTTCTGAAAATATTTTATGAAATTCAAGAGTGGGGAAGACTCCCAAACTCCTTTTATGAGGCCAGCACTGCCCTAATTCCAACACCAGATAAAGACACTAGAAAGAAAGATAATTATAGGCCAATATTACTGATGGACACAGAAGCTAAAATCCTCAACAAAATATTAGCAAACTGAATATAACTGCATCAAAAGGATCATGCACCATGATCGAGTGTGATTTATTCTGAGAATACAAGGATGGTACAACATTCTTAAATCAATGTGATTCAACACATGAACAAAATGAAGGATAAAACCATATGATCGTATCAATAGATGGAGAAAAAGCTTTTTATAAATTTAGCACCCATTTGTGATAAAAACACTCAGCAAAATGAAAATAGGTGGAATATACCTAAGCATAATGAAGGCCATATATGACAAACTCACTGCCAGCATCATACTCAAAAGGTAAATACTACAAGAGTTCCCCTTAATATTTGGAACGAGACAGGAATATCTGCTTTCACCTCTCTTATTCAATATAAAACTGCAAGTCCTAGCCACAGCAATCAGACAAGAAGAAGAAATAAAAGAAATCCAAAATGGAAAGGAAATAGTAAAACTGTCTTTATTTGCAGATGAAATGATACTATACATAGAGAAACCCAAAGATTCCACCAAGAAATTACTAGAACTGATAAATGGATTCAGTGAAGTGGCAGGATACAAAGTTAATATCCAGAAATCAGTGGCATTTTTATCTGCCAATAATGAACTAACAGAAAGGAAAATCAAGAAAATAGCCCCATTCGCAATTGTTTCAAAAAGAGTAAAATACCTAGGAATAAACCTAACCAAAGATGTAAGAGACCTTTACTCAGAAAATTGTAAGGCACTGAAGGAAGGAATTAAACAAGATACAAATAAGTGGCAGCATAGATCATGTTCATGGAGAGAATGAATTAACATCATTAAAATGTTTGTACTACCCAAAGCAATCTACAGAGTCAACACAATTCCTATCAACCTTTCAATGACATAAGTTTTTACAGAACTAGAATAAATATTTCAAAAATTTATATGGAACCATAAAAGGCCCCACATAACAACAGTGATCCTGAGAAAGAAGAACAAAGTTGGAGGAGTCAT
Source organism: Tonatia bakeri (assembly GCA_004024845.1). Taxonomy (NCBI): domain Eukaryota; kingdom Metazoa; phylum Chordata; class Mammalia; order Chiroptera; family Phyllostomidae; genus Tonatia; species Tonatia bakeri. Next base: position 112,913 of record PVIA01004020.1, read on the forward strand.
ACTACCTAATATAAAACTATACATAATGCCATGGAAATCAAAGCAGCCTGATACTGGTATAAAAACAGACAGATCAATGGAACAGAATAGGAAGCCCAGAAATAACCCACACCTTTATAGTCAATTAATATCTGACAGAGAATACAAGCACATACAATGGGCTAAATATACTTTATTCAATAAATGGTGTTGGGAAAATTAGACAGAAATGTGAAAGAAAATGAAACCACACCACCTTCTTTCACCATATATAAGAATAAATTCAAAAAGGATCAAAGACTTAAGTGTTATACACATAACCATAAAAATCCTAGAAGGAAACATAAGCAGCAAAATCTAAGTCATCGCTTGTAGAAGTTTTTTATCAGAGATATCTCCCCAAGCAAAGGAAACAAAAGAAAAGAATAAACAAACAGGACTTCATCAAACTAAAAAGTTTTTGCACAGCAAAGGAAATCATCAACAAAACAAAAAGACAACCTATGGAATGGGAGAATATATTTGCCGCTACATCTGATAAGGTGTTAAAATCCAAAATTTACAAAGTAATTACAAAACTCAATGCCAAAAAAACAAAAAACAAATAACCCAATTAAAACATGGGCAAAGGGACATAAAGGAAAGAATAAACAAATGGGACCTCATCAAATTAAAAAGCTTCTGCATGGCTAAAGAAAACAGCATTAAAACAAAAAGAGAAACAACCATATGGGAAAACATATTTGCCAGTGACACCTCAGACAAGGGTTTGATCTCCAAAATATGCAAAGAACTCACACAACTCCACTCCAGGAGAACAAACAACCCAATTAAAAAATTAGCAAAAGACTTGAACAGACAATTCTCCAAGGAGGACATACAGAGGGCCCAGAGACATATGAAAAGATGCTCAGCATCACTAGCCATCACAGAGATGCAAATTAAAATCACAGTGAGATATGACTTCACTCTGTTCAAAATGGCCATCATAAACAAAGCAACAAACAAGTGTTGGAGAGGATGTGGAGAAAAGGGAACCCTAGTGCACCACTGGTGGAAATGCAGACTGGTGCAGACACTCTGGAAAACCATATGGAATTTCCTCAGAAAACTAAAAATGGAACTGCCTTTTGACCTGGCAACTTCACTGCTGGGATTATATCCTAAGAGCCCTGAAACAACAATCCCAAAAGGACCTATGTTTGCCAATGTTCATAGCAGCACAATTTACAATAGCCTAGTGCTGGAAGCAACCTAAGTACCCATCAATAGATGAAAGAATCAAAAAACCATGGTACATTTATACAATGGAATACTATGCAACAGAGAGAAAGAAAGGAGCTCCTTCCCTTTGTGACAGCATGGATGGAACTTGAAAGCATTATGCTAAGTGAAATAAGCCAGGCAGTGAGGGACAAACACCATACGATCTCACCTTTAACTGGAACATAATCAACAAAAGAAAAAAGCAAACAAAATATGACCAGATACATTGAAATTAAAAATAATCTAACAAGAAACAGAGGGGATGGGGAGGGAACAGTGGGGGAAGGGTTTTCAGGAACTACTATAAAGGTCACATGGACAAAACCAAAGGAGAGGGAGGTTGGTTTGGCTGGGGTGGAACAGAGTGGGGGTGGGGGTTTGGGAGAATGCAGACAACTCTAACTGAACAACAATTAAAAAAAAAAAACATGGGCAAAGGACCTGCATAGACACTTCTCCAAAGAGGACATACAAATGGCCAATAGACATATGAAAAGATGCTCAATAATCAGATAAATGTAAATAAAAACCACAATGAGACACTGCTAGGGTCCGGCCACAGCTGGGTCAAGGGTCTCCTGAAGGTGGGTAAGGCGTCGGCGGTGGGTAACAGACAACAACAAGACTCAGAGGACAGTGAAGCTCTGTTCCGTTTATTGCAAGTACAAACAGATTTTTATATTTTCATTTTTGGCAGTGATTAACATTTGCAATTAGGTGAAGCAGGAAGATTTTTACCCAAATATCTGGTCATGCTAATCTAGTAACCTATTAAATGCAAACAATTAGAAATAGCTATATGTACAGAGTTTGAATGTCTTATTGTTTATAAAGTTCTCAGAATTTGTCATGGGGCAAACGGATACACTCGGTTGAACAGAGGTCTCTGGTAATTATTTCTACATGTTTGGTTTGTAATAGCTAACCAGCTTTTTTTATTTATTTGCCTGTCTAATTCTAATTGATATATATTCCTATTCAAGATAAAGGAGGGGCTATTACTTCAACAACTTTTAGACATTCAGGGGCTATTTCATTAGAGGGGATTTTGTTCTCTGGTCAAAAAATTATTTTATACAACTTCATTGGAATTATGTGAATCAATAAACCTAAAATATAGATATCTAACAACCCACCACCTTTTGATCACCAAAACAAACATGTAAGGAGAGATAGAGAGGAAATCTAACCACAATAAACCTTTTGACTTAAGGATGATAGACAGTTTTATTAAATTTTATTAGGTACAGGCCATTCTTGACTTTCTCATATCTTATTCTATTTCTATTTGGATAATTCAAAGAGTTCTTTTTTGAAGCTGCTGCATGATAGGGGGAAATGTGGGCAAAATATTTTGACAAGCTGGTGGAGTAGTGGCCTGTTTTGTTCCTTAATAAATAAACACCAGGGAGGTCTGCTCCAAACTAACCTTTCCATGAAATTTAGACTATTATAAGGCACTTAGACTCCAACCTTATTGATCATTCTAATGCCATGCTCATTATATGCCCCTGTATAAGGCAATGGGGGATCTGGAACCCTCTGGAGACTATTAGCTACTCTTTGGGGATACCATAATTTACCATTAATCCAATATGCTACCCAGGGGTATCCCTGGGCTGTGGGTAGGGGTCTATATAGTTTTTTTCTTGTTTTCTTGGAAGACCCTTTGTATTTGTGGGTAAGGAATAGGCATGGGAAAATCTACCAACAATTCAGCCTGTTATGACTGATTCATGAATTCTTTTATGGGAACAATTGAGGATAATTTCTTACTCAGGTTTATAAACACCTTGTTTACACAATTTGGGCATGATTCAATAGTCTGGGGAGAACTAGTTGTCCCTTCAGAATTTCCCTCAAAATCAATCATTGACTGACTTCGAGCCTCTCTTTTCTCATGGCCTATTCTTATGTGAAATCAGGGCACAGAGCAAGACCATGAATAATTCAACAAGGAGTTATTAAGAGCAATCCCAGGAAAATTACCACCCCCCTTTTGTATGCCACATTCTCTTCCAGGAAGATGGATTCCTTGAATTCCTTCTTTCCACATCCTGGACCTTGTCAGACAACATGGTTGGAAGAGGATGTGGCAAGACACCATCTCACAGCTGGAATGTTTATCATCAATAAATTAACACACAACAAGTGCTGATGAAGATGTGGAGAAAGGGGAACCCTTTTGCACTGCTGGTAGGAATGCAGACTGGTGAGACACTGTTGAAAGCTATATAAAGATATCTCAAAAAATTAGAAATGGATCTGCCTTTTGACCCAGTGATTCCATTTCTGGGAATATATCCAAAGCAACTCAAAACACTAACTTGAAAGAACATAAGCTCCCCTATGTTCATTAGAGCATTATATACAACCACCAAGATATGGAACCAGCCCAAGTGTCCATCAATAGATAAAGCAACTATGGAACATTTATGCAATGGAATTTTACTCACCCTAAAAAAAGAAAATTTTACCCTTTGCAACAGTATGGATGGACCTGGAGAACATTATGCCTAGTGAAATAAGCCAGTCAAAGGAAAACAAATATCATATGGTTTCACTCATATGTGGAACCTAATGAAAAAACAGAACAAGCAAAACAGACAGACTCATAGATGGAGAACAGATGACAGCTAGTGTCGGGGAGTGCAGGTTAGGTGGTGGAAGGATTGAGCAAAAGGAAAAAGGACTCACGGACATGATCAACTGTGTAGTGATTGCTGGGGGTAGGGGGTTATAATGGATTAAATGGTAATGGAAAACACATAATAAAGATTAAAAATAGAATTGTGTACCCTTTTCTTTCTCCTTCCCTACACTCTGGAATTCTCCTCCATTTCATCTTTTGTTTCAACAAAACTGTTGAAACAACAGTTTCATTTCACTGTTTTTTTTTTTCACCTTTCCTCCCTTTGTCTTACCCTCTCTTTCTGACATCACCAACCCCTAACACTGGCTACTGAAAAAAAGGAGTAATATGAATAAAGAGGACTCTCCTTGTCTTCTTGAAAGAGTTTTGTATTTTATTACCAATTTCTGCTTCTGCAAATGTAATTTCTTATTAGCTTGATGATATCAGATCTCAGTTCATTGATAATTATAATCATGATAAATAATCATAGCTAACATTTAGTGGAAGCATTCTATATACTAGTTATATGTGCATAACTTCATTTCATCCTCAGAAACACTCTTTGAGAAGAGATAATATTGACATCACCCTTTTGCAAAAGAGATTTAGTTATATGACTTTCCCAAGATCACCTAGCCAGCAAACCACGATGCTTCCTGGCTCTGAAGTCCTTGCTATTACTAATAATGTTATTCACACTAGTAGAGAAAAGTAACTAAAACAATGATTTATTGGGATAAAAAACAGATTGTCGTTAAGGAACAGTGAGAAATTGAAGTCTGCTATGTTCGTATGTGGAGACACGAAATATGGGTGAGAGTATGTGTTCTATTCAAGTCCTTCTCACAGTTCTAAAGGAAAAAGAAAGTTGTAAGTCTACTAGATGAAAGAAATACTCAAGTCTTTCCATATGGATCAGTGTGGGAAAGACCTGATTGACAAATAGGAGGTGTACAAACATGTGGGAGAAGTAGGTTTATTTACCTGCACGATCATTTTGTTTGAGTGCATTATTATTTCTGAAAAATTCTGTTCCAGATGTCATCCTCTTGGCATGGCTGCCCATCCTTTCATCTCAAAAGGATTTAAAATATATGTTCACTTCTGTTTTTCTGTCATAGTTTTTTGGTCATTAAATACCTCTTACAGGAGATAGACATACCTTCATCTCTTTCCCTCTGTGTAAGAATGAACATGATAAGGTACAGTGGACCCTTAAAACAAGTTTGAACTGCACAGGTCCACTAATATACAGGTTTTTTTCAATAAATATGTGTAGTACTATAAACATAATTTATTCTCCTTATGATTTCCTTAATAATTTTTTCTAACTTATTTTATTATACAAATATAGTATATAATATACGTAATACACAAATCACCTGTTAACTGTTCATATCATTGGTAAGTCTTCCAGTAAACAGTAGGCTATGAGTAGTTAAGTTTTGGGGGAGTCAAAAATTATATGTGGATTTGTAACTGCACAGGGGTTGGCACTCCTAAACCCACCATACCCCCACCCCTATTGTTCAAGGGTAAACTATCAAGTTTTTTGGCACATTCCCCAGCAGGAAGTTGTTTAATGTTGCTCATTGAGCTGTTCTTAGTCAATGTTAGGCACATGCCATCACATTTGGAATTATTCTGAGCATTCCTGATGGCTGCAAGAAGACCATCCTAATTTTTTCACTTTGACAACAGGACAGCTTACAAAGTCTAATGACACAAAAAAAAAAAATGGAAAAAGTCCTCAGATCAAGCTGAAAATAGAAGTTGAACAATAACACAAAAGAGAGGCTTTTAATTAACTACTGTCAGCTATCATTTGCTGTCAGCTTATAATTTAATTCAAGTACTCTCATTGTGAGAACACTGGGTCAAGAATCCTTCCTTTGGTCCTGGAGAATACAATCATTCTTGTCCAGTGCTAGTCAGCTTTTGTTCGGAGGCCATTCCCATTGGTGTAATTGAGGAGGGGGGGATTTAATGTTGTGAATTTATAGTCAGTCACTCTTAATTTTTGTACAATCCATCACACTCTGATCCTGTGTGTGGCAGCTTTTTTTAATAAAGGATTTTGCAGAGTACTTGCTGTGGATAAAACATTTTATCATCCTTACTAGCTCCAAGAGTTCTAGCATTATGTCATGTTTGATTCCAAAAAAAAATATTATCATAAGCCCTGGAATTAGAAACACAACAATGTAACTGGCTGATTTCAATTGCCCATGAAGCTATTATATTTTGAGGAATAAAACTTGGTATATTTAATCAAAAAGTATAACAGGATGAGAGATGCTTGTCTGAAATGAATAATTTCCACAATTTTGGATATTGTTGAATAATGGTGTTCTCATCATGAATTAATTATAAAACTAGAAACACTCTAAGAATATCAAATTGGGTCCCCCATACTTCATTTTAATGATATCGTTATGTTTCATCAACTCTGAGTTTAAAGGATGGAAGTGAAGAGCACTCAAGAGTGAGCAGCTGCAGCACCTGGGAAGGCCACTATGTCCCAGTATCATCCTGGTGTCAATGGCTCATTCAAGAGTCTCAAATTATAGGGATGACTCTTAGGGGAAAGCTTGTTCCTAATAATACTCTCTCAAGAAGTATACAATGAGCTCTGTCCAGAAAAACTCCAACCATTATTAATATAATGATAATGGTTGTATACGTGAACAATGATGACTCCATTGTACTAGTCAGTGGGGGTGGTAGATGCTGTTGAGTGAGCATGTGCACAGTGTGTCTGTCACATTCAAAATGACTGAGCAAGAAGAGCAACAAATTTGCATCACATTTTATATTAAGCTGGAACATTCCTCTGCAGAAACTATTTGGATGATTCAGAGGCTTCTGTGGACGATGCAGCCCAAGTAAAAGTATGACACAAAAGCTTCAAGAATCTGTTAAAAGTGATCCACATTCTAGTAAGCCTGCAAAAAACAGAGCACCTGAGAATGTTGAATATGTATGGGCTGCAATCAACGAAGACCAGTAACTGACAGTGCAAGAACTAGAAACTGATCTGGGAATTCCAAAAACTACTGTGTCCAAGATTTTGACACAGGATCTTGGCATGAAATGTGTCATAGCAAAAGTCATTCTGTGGCTTCTGCTGCCAGAGCAAAAAACATCGTACTGCAGTTGCTAATGCCTTTATTCAAACTGCTACCAATAAACCAGGTTTCCTCAAATAGGTCATAACTGGGACTGAAGATGGCAGTGAGGTAGGAGGGATTCCACTTATTCCTACACATGGGAGAAAAACCTACCTGATCTATAGAAGAACAGAGCAAACAGCCAACAGTACTCCAGTGTGTGTGTGTGTGTGTGTGTGTGTGTGTGTGAGTGTGTATGAAGATAGGAGACCTAAAATTGTAAAGGACATGTCAGAACCAGATGGTAAGGGAGTGCCTGGGATCAGCGTGGGAACCAGGACAGCTGCAGCCTCAGGCCTGGTGCCCACCAGGTCTGCCACTGGGTTCTTGGGATAGAGCCAGGTCAATGGCTCCCTGCCCTGCCAAACAAGGATTAAGCAGCACCAGGAGAGTCCTGGTTGCTTGAAGTCATAGAGAGGGAAATAAGGACTAAGTGGCAAATACACAGGGGCTGTGAGCACCCACAGAGTCTGTGGATGCCGGCTGGGGAGAGTTGAGAGTTGGGCCATGATGGGCCCTGACCCAGATAGTCCCCAGTCTGGTTGGAGAATTGGGTTATGTGAGAGGCCAGGCCTCTGTATGGAGAGGCAGGCTTGAGCAGGAGGAATTTCTCAAAAAGAACAAGTGAAAAAAGAGACACTTGGTGACTGTTTGGGGAATTCTCCTGCAACAGCCACTCTGGCCTCCTCCACACCCAGCAAGGTAGCACTCCCAAGGTGGCACAGAAGGCTCAGCACACACTCCAGTAGCTGTGGGAAGAGTGTGCCCCCAAACCTAAGGGACCAGAGGTGACCTGGCCAAGCGAACACACCCTCAACCCAGGGACAGAGCACTCAGGAAGGCCTGGCACCCACACACAAAGCCCTAGAGAGAGGCACCCTGCGCACACTCATAGCGCCAGGGAGAGTATGTGCCAGAAACTGTGGAACCTGAGGAACAAGGGGCTGTGGGGAAACTGGTCTGGAGGCTGACTGAGGGTGGATCAAGAAGGGAGAGAGCTAAACCAAATACCCCTCAGCCTGCTACAGCCAGGAAGACCAGCTAAACTGGTTTCTCCAGTTTGAAACCAGCAAGAGGCTTTTTGTTGGCTTTGAAAAGTAATTCTTTATTTTTTTTACTTTTATTATTTTTTTATCTTTCAACTTCTTTCCTCTCTTTCCTTCTTTCGTGTGTCATTCCATCTCCCTTCCTTTCCAATGTTATCTCTTCTTGCATCCTTCTTTTTCTTTTAATTCCCACAAACGAGACAAAAAAAAAAACCCTGGAACTGTGAAAAGACCAGAGTTGGACCCAAAGAGGGGTCATCCCAACAACTGAGACAGTGAGACAAATTTCACTTCACTACTACAGAGAACCTGCAAGTTATTGCATATTTGTATTATTATTTTTTTCATTGTTTTTACAACTTTTATTTTATTAGTATTTTTGTATTCCTCTTATTTCTGCTTAGTCTTAGTCTTCTTCACTTGGTTGGTTAAATTGTATTGTTTGACTGGTTTACTTTGTTCTCTCTTTAATCACATATTGTTAATTTATTATCTTTCCCTTCACTTGTGTCCCATTAGCACACTACTAGGTCCTATATGATTACTGATCTATTATTATTGTAAATAATTGCTGTTCCATACAATTGTAAATACTACACAGCAATCCTGCCCACTTCATTGTTTCCTGAACTTTATTACTGTTGTGGTTAACTCTATTCTCTCACACACTACAAATATTTTCCATCCTTTACCCTCACTTTACTTCATAATCTGACCTCCCACAAGCTCTCTGCTTTCTAGATCCAACTCACAATCCTCCCTCCCCCCCACACACGCAACAACAAGAGTCTTATCTTCTTTCCACCCTTTCTAAAAAGTGGCTAGTTGGGTAGAATATCACAGTTAACACTATACATATACAAAGGATCTCCTATCTCTTCCCTAAGGGTTGATATTTTAAATATCAAAAAATACACTACCACTGTCTTAAACCATTTTGCTTCCCCCCTCCAACTGATCACAAAAAACAATAGGTGGAAGCAGTGAACACCACCATACCTGCTGGAAGAGGAAACCCACCAACAAAGGAACCACCAACACATAACAATGGAAGAAGGTAAAGGAAGGAATGGAAGACACACTAACCTCAATCTAGGACCTATCTGGAAATATAGCTAACCAGTGGATAAATTACTCAGAACAAACAACTGAACAAGAGTGTGAAAGAATTATCAGAACCTTGTACATACAGAAAAACCAGCTGCAACACAACCTGCCCACAGCAGCAAAACAAAATACAAGAGGTTGTGCACATAGCAACACTCAGTTAACCAGCTGGTGGGAAGGACACACTAAAGAAAGACCCAACCCAAAGACAAACACAGAGCCAACATAAATGACAACTCAAGACCAGTGAGCTCAGGAGATCAAGGGGATGGAACCATAAATCACACAGGTATTCTACCACAGAAGTTCACACCATTAACTCAGGGAGTCAGAACAGATCAATTTAATAAGAAGATACTAACAAGAAGAATCTCACAAACAATGGGAAGACAAAGAAAAAATCCCCAAAGGAAAGGAAAGGAGAAAGCCTCAGGAAGAATGCTAAATGAAATAGAGGCAAGTCAACTATCAGATATTGATTTCAAAGCAATGGTTATCAGGAAGCTCAATGAGCTCCCAGAGAATTATCAGAAAATACAGGGAAAATACAATGAACTCACTGCAAACTATGTCAACATGAAAAGGGAAATACAAACTATCCACAATGGCCAAGAGGAAATGAATACAATTTCTGAACTGAAGAAGAGAGTAGAAGGAATCAAAAGCACACCTGATGAAGAAGACAATCAGACCAGCAAGCTGGAGGACAAGGTAGAAAAAAACACCCAGAAAGAGCAAGAAAAGGAAAAGAGGTTCACAAAGAATGAAAAGGGACTAAGGGAAATGCAGGACAATATGAAATGTAATAATATTCATATAATAGGGATGCCAGAAGGAGAAGAGGAGCAAGGGATAGAAAACCTGTTGGAAAAAGTAACAATGGAAAACTTCCCTGATTTGATGAGAGAAAAAGTCACACAAATCCAGGAAACACAGAGAGTCCCAATCAAGAGGAAACCAAAGAGGACCACTTCAAGACACATCATATTAAAATGGCAAAATTTCAAGACAAAGAGAGAATCTTAAAGGCAGCAAGGGGGAAACAGGAAGTAACATACAAGGGAGCCTGGATAAGACTAGCAACTAACTTCTCAGTGAAAATGCTCCAAGGCAGAAAGGAATGGCAAGGAATATTCCAAATAATGAAAACCAGAGACCTGCAACCAAGACTACTCTACCCAGCAAAGCTCTCAATTAAAATGGAAGGCCAAATAAGGAGCTTCTAGACAAAAGATGTCTAAAAGAAAACACCCACACCAAACAAGCTCTGCAAGAAATGCTAAAGGGCCTACTTTAAGGAAAGGAAGGAAAGGAGAGAGAGAGAGAAACACAGGTATGAAAATGGCAATGAATAAGCACCTATGAATAATAACCTTAAATGTAAATGGATTAAATACTCCAATCAAAAGACATACAATAGCTGAATGGGAAATAAACCATGATCCACACATATTCTGCCTACAAGAGACCCATCTCAGGACAAAAGACATAAACAGACTGAAAGTGAAGGGCTGAAAACAAATTTTCTAAACAAATGAACAGGAGAAAGGAGCTGGGTAGCAATACTCAATCAGACAAAATGAACTTCAAAAAAAAAAAAAAAAAAGGCCATAAAGAGAGACCCAGAAGGACACTTCATAATACTCAAGGGAAGAATCAATCAAGAAGACATAAATATTGTAAATATATATGCACCCAACATTGGAGCACTCAGATACATAAAGAATATCTTGGAGGATTTCAAAAAGATATTGACAGAAACACAATTATAGTAGGGAATTTTAACACCCCACTGTCAAAAATAGACAGATCTTCCAAACAAAATATCAACAAAGATATTGTGGCATTGAACAATGCCCTAGATGAAATAGACTTAACTGATATATATAGAGAGCCCTTCATCCCAAAGACGCTAAATACACATTCTTTCTTTCAATTGCACATGCAAGATTTCAAAGATAGACCACATGATAGGACACAAAATAAGCCTCAACAAATTTAAGAAAATTAAAGAAATATCAAGCATTTTCTCTGACCACAAGGGACTGAAACTAGAAAACAACCTCATGGAAAAAAACCAAAACGCTCAAAATAATGAAGATTGGATAACAAGCAAATAAACAATGAACGGTTCAAGAATAAGATTAGGGAAGAAATGAAAAAGTTTCTAGAAACAAATGAAAATTAACTCACAACAACGCAAAACTTATGGGATACAGTGTAGGCAGTCCTGAGAGGGAAGTTCATAGTGATACAGGCCTACTTAAAAAAGATAGAAATATTTTAAATAAACAATCTAACCCTACATCTAGAAGAACTCGAGGAACAACAACAAAGACAGCCCAGAGCAAAGAGAAAGAAGGAAATAACCAAGATCAGAGCATATTTAAATGACATAGAAACTAAAAGCACAATTCTAAGGATCAATTAATCCAGGAGCTGGTTCTTTGAAAAGATAAACAAAATCAACAAGCCTTTAAGCAGGCTCCTCAAGAAAAAAAGAGACAGGACCCAAATAAACAAAATCAGAAATGAAAGAGGAGAGATTACAACTGATACCACAGATATACAAAGGATTGTAAGAAATTACTACGAACAATTATAAGCCAAGAAATTTGAAAGCCTAGGTGAACTGGACAAATCTTTAGAAAAAATATAATCTTCCAAAATTCAATGAAGAAAAAGCAAAACGCCTGAACAGGCCAATAACAGCAGACAAAATTGAAGCAGTAATCAAAAAGCTTCTGACACACAAAAGCCCTGGGCCTCATGGTTTCACAGGAGAATTCTACAAAGCATTTAAGGAAGAGCTAGCTCCTATCCTTCACAGACTATTCCAAAGAATCCAAAATGTTGGAACACTCCCAAGCTATATTTATGAAGCCAGCATCATCCTAATTCCAAAACCGCATAAAGACAGAACAAAGAAAGAAAACTTCAGGCCAATATTGCTGATGAACATAGATGCAAAAATCCTCAACAAAATACTGGAAAACTGCATCCAACAATACATTGAAAAGATCATACACCATGATCAAGAGGGATTCATCCCAGAATGCAATTATTGTACAATATTCACAAATCAATAAATATAATACATCACATAAACAAAAGCAAAGACAAAAATCACATGATTATAACAATAGATGTGGAAAAAGCATTTGATAAGGTACAGCACCCATTTATGATAAAAACACTCAGCAAAGTGGGAATAGAGGGAACATTCCTCAACATCATAAAGGCCATATATGAGAGACCTATAGCCAACATCATACTCAATGGGCAAGAACTAAAATCTTTTCCACTATGATCAGGAACAAGACAAGGTTGTACACTTTCACCAATTCTATTCAATATAGTATTGGAAGTTTTAACCACAATGATCAGACAAGAAAAGGAAATAAAAGGCATCCAAATCAGAAAGGGGGAAACAAAACTGTCACTGTTTGCAGATGACATGATAGTGTACTTAGAAAATCCTGTATATTCGGCCAAAAAACTGCTTGACCTAATAAGTAAATTTGGCAAAACAGTGGGATACAAAGTCAATATCCAGAAATCAAAGGTATTTTTGTATACCAACAATGAAACAGTAGAATCAGAAATCAAGAAAAAAGTCCCATTCAATATGGCAAAAAGAAAAATAAAATACCTAGGAATAAACTAAGCAAAGAGGTAAAAGACCTCTATTCAGAAAACTACACAACTCTGAAGAAAGAAATCAAGAAAGACACAAACAAATGGGAACATATAACATGTTCATGGATTGGGAAATTCACATCATCAAAATGTCCATACTACCCAAAGCAATTTACACATTCAGTGCAATGCCTATTAAAGTACCAATGGCATATTTCACAAACATAGAACAAACACTTCAAAATTCATATGGAACCACAATGGACCTGGAATAGCTGCTTCAGTTTTGAGAAGGAACAAAATAGGAGGCATCACCATACCTGATACCAAACTGTATTACAATGCCACTGTAATCAAAACAGCTTTATACTGTCATAAAAACAGGCACATAGACCAATGGAAGAGAACAGAGAGCCCGGAAATAAACCCCAGTCTCTATGGTCAATTAATATTTGACAAAGGGGGAAGAACCATGAAATGGAGTAAAAATGGCCTTGTCAACAAATGGTGTTGGGAGTGCTGGACAACTACATGCAAAAAAAATGAAACTTGATCACCAACTTACACAATATGCAAAAACAAATAAAAGGTGAATAAAAGACTTAAATATAAGTTGTGACACCATAAAAGTCCTAGATAAACACATAGGCAGGAAAATCTCAGACATTCCATGCATCATCATCTTCATTGATATGTCCTCTAAAGCAAGGGACATAAATAAATGAATAAACAAATGGGACCTCATCAAATTAAAAAGCTTCTGCATGGCTAAAGAAAACAGCATTAAAATGAAAAGGGAACCAACAACTGTATGAGAAAACGTATTGGCCAGTGTTATATGGACAAGGGTTTGATCTCCAAAATGTATAAAGAACTCACATGACTTCACTCCAGGAGGACAAAAAACCCAATTAAAAATTGGCAAAGACTTGAACAGACACTTCTCCAAGGAGGACATACAGAGGGCCCAGAGACATATGAAAAGATGCTCAGTATCTCTAGCTATCAGAGAGATTCCAATTAAAACCACAATGAGGTACCACTTCACACCAGTCAGAATGACCATCATAAACAAAAAGCAACAAACAACAAGTGTTGGAGAGGAAGTGGAGAAAAGGGAACCCTAGTGCACCACTGGTGGAAATGCAGACTGGTGCAGCCACTCTGGAAAACCATATGGAATTTCCTCAGAAAACTAAAAATGGAACTGCCTTTTGACCTGGCAATTCCACTGCTGGGATTATATCCTAAGAGCCCTGAAACAACAATCCAAAAAGAACCTATGTTTGCCAATGTTCATAGCAGCACAATTTACAATAGCCTAGTGCTGGAAGCAACCTAAGTGCCCATCAGTAAATGAATGGATCAAAAAACTATGGTACATTTGCATGATGAAATACTATGCAGCAGAGAAAAAGAAGGGACTCCTTCCTTTTGTGACAGCATGGATGGAACTTGAAAGCATTATGCTAAGTGAAATAAGCCAGGTGGTGAGGGACAAATACAGTATGATCTCACCTTTAACAGGAACCTAATCAACAAAAGAAAAAGCAAACAAAATATAACCACAGACAATGAAATTAAGAACAATCTAACAAAAACCAGAGGGGAGGGGGAGGGTGGAAGGGACAATGAGGGAAAGGGTTTTCGGGAACTACTATAAAAGCCACATGGACAAAATCAAGGGGAATGGTGGAATCAAGGGAGGCAGGTGTATTTGGCTGGTTGGGGGGAGTGGCAGGGGGAAAATGCAGACAACTGCAATTGAATAACAATAAAATAATTTTTTTAAAGAAGAGTGAGAATGTTCAATATGGTCAAGTTCTTTAACTGCCTAAAGCCTCAATTTCTTCATCTCTAAAATGGAGATAATTTAAATCACTATATGACATCATTTGTGAAGAATAAATGAGATAACATATGTCAAACTTTTAGCACAGGACCTGGCACCAGACAAGCTTACAGCATGTCTGAATAGTAGAAACTTCCTACACAATCTATCATTATATTACTTTATAACTAGGGTATGATTATTTATTCATTTGAACTCTGCTATAGTCTGCTTCACACCACTGAACAGCAAGTAATTAATTAAACTTACACCTTAAGATACTAAAAAAAGAGCAAACTAAGACCAACACAAGCAGAGGAAGGAAATAGTAAAGATTAGAGCCAAAATAAATGAAATAAAAAGTAGGAAAAAATAGAAGAAATTTTTTAAAAAGTTGATTCTTTGAAGAAATCAACCAAATAGACAAATCCTTAGCTAGACTGACCAAAGGAAATAAATCAAATTATTAAATCACACACAAAAGTGGAAGCTTTGCCCTGGCTAGTGTAGCTCAGTGGATTGATCACTGCCCTGTAAACCAAAGGGTCACTGGTTTAGTTCCAAGGCAGGGCACATGCCTGGGTTATGGGTCAGATCCCCAATAGGGGGCATGTGAGAGGCAACCACACACTGAGGTTTCTCTCCCTTTCTTTCTCCTTCCCTTCCCCTCTCTCTAAAAGTAAATAAATAAAATATTTTTCAAAACAAATAAAATAGGCTGGCTGGTGCTGCTCAGTAGATTGAGCCCTGGCCTGTGAACCAAAGGGTCACAGGTTTGATTCCCAGTCAGGGTACATGCCTGGGTTTCTGGCCAGGTCCCCAGTAGGGGGCACATGAGAGGCAACCACACATTGATGTTTCCTTCTTTCTTTCCCCCATCCCCTTTGTTTAAACATAAATAAACAAAATTTTTATTTAAAAAAAGAACAAACTGACAGTAACCAGAGGGGAGGTGAGAGGGGAATTATGGGGGAAGAAAGGGGAGGGGGTCATCAAGGAACACATGGATAAAGAAAAGGGGCATAGGATTGGGGGAAGAAGATGGGGATGGATGGAGCAGGGGGGAACATTGAGGAGAAAATGGAGAGAACTGTAACTGAACAACAATTAAAAAAATAAATTTAAAAAATCTAACCTACATTAAAAAAAGATTTTTATACTGAGATACAAAAATTTATTAAAATAAATTTTAAAGGGTTTAAATAAATGAAAACCCATGTTCATGAATTAAAAGACTTAATTTTTTTAACCTCCAATGGCTTTTTATTTTTTCTTTTTTAAAATTATTTTTCAAGGGCAACTGTCTCCAATATGCCCTCATTAATCTCCCTCACCCCAGCCATTCCCACCTCCCACCCTAGATCTGACCCCACTTTGGCTCTAACCATGTGCCTTTTATACATATTCCTTAATGACCCTTCCCTCTTTTCCTCCCATTATCTCCTCCCACCTTCCCTCTGGTTACTGTCAGTTTGTTCTTAATTGCAATATCTCTGGTTATATTTTGCTTGCTTGTTTATTTTGTTGGTTAGGTTCCACTTATAGGTGGGGTAATATGGTATTTGTCCTTCACCACCTGGCTTATTTCATTTAGCATAATGCTCTCCAGTTCCATCCAAGCTGTCACAAAATATAGGAGCTTTTCTTTCTTTCTGCTGCATAGTATTCCATCATGTAAATGAGTGTATTAAAAAACTTAATATTTTTAAGATAGTAATGCTCACCAAATTTATATACAAATGCAGTGCCATCTCCATCAAAATTCCAGCTGACTGATTTATGAAAATTTGCAAGATGCTCCCTAAATTAATAAGGAAATGTCAGGCACCTAGAATAATCAAAACAATCTCAAAAAAGAACAAAATCTCACCTGAAAATTTTAAAACTTAATACAAAGTTACAGTAACCCAGACACTGTGGTACTGGCATAAGGATAGACATCTAGGTCAATAAAAGAGAATTTAGGGAACAGAACAAAAACATATTTATGGTCAACTGATTCTCAACAGAATGACAATTCAATGAGGGAATAAGAGTCACTTCAGAAAATAGTACTGAGGGAACTAGATGTCCATATATAAAAACTGAAGTTGTACCCCTGCCGTGGTAAGTTGAATAATGTCCTCAAAGATATCTGGTACTACTTGTAAATATTACTTCATTTGGAAAAAGAGTCTTTGCAGATGTGATTAAGGATTTTAAAATATGGAGATTATTTTGAATTATCAGGGTGGCACACAAATGTCTTTATAAGAGGGAGGCACAGGGAAACTAGACACAGTCAGTAGAGTGTAAGGCATGTGACCACTAAGGTAGAATTTGGAGTGATGCAATCACAAGCCAAAGAATGCCAGCAGCAGTTCAGTAGAGGGAAGAGTCAATAAATAAATAAATAAATAAATAAATAAATAAATAAATAAATAAATAAATAAATAAATAAATAAATAAAGTGGATATTCCCTCTGTACCTCCAGAGGGAGCACAATCTGCTCACACCTGGATTCTGGCCCACTAAAACCAATTGCAGATATCTAGCCTCAAGAATGTGGGAGAATAAGTTTCTGTTGGTTTAAGTCACCAAGTCTGACAAGTTGTTACAGAAGCTATAAAAAACTAATATGCCTACCTAACTTCATATAAAAAATTAGCTCAAAAAATAAAAAATTAATATGCAAGAGTACAAATTATATAACATGAAATAAAACACAGGGGTACATTTTGGTAACCTATGTCATCTAAACCAAAAGCAACAAAAGAAAAAGTAAGCTGAATTTCATCAAAATTAAAAATTTTGTGCATTAAAGGACACTATCAAGAGCATTCAAAGACAGCCCACAAAAGGAAAGAAAATATACATCATATATCTGCTGAGGATCTAATATCCAGAATATATAAAGAACTCTTACATCTCAATAATAAAAAAATCAATTAAATTTAAAAACACGGTATTTGAACAAGTGTATCTCAGAAGAAAACATGCAAGAGAGCAGTAAGCATATAAAATGATAATCACATCATCAGTAATTATGGAAATAATAATAAAACTACTAGATAATACCACTTCACACTCATTGGAATGTCTATAATATTTTTAAAAATAAGGATGTGGAGAGCATTATGCTAAGTGAAATAAGCCAGGCAGTGAAAGACAAATACCATATAATCTCACCTATAAGTGGAACCTAATCAACAGAATAAACAAGCAATCGAAGTAAAACCAAAAACCTTGAATTAAAGAACAAACTGACAGTAACCAGAGGGGAGGGGGAAGGAGAAGGGAGATAATGGGGAAAGTAGGGGAAGGCCCTTCAAGGAATATGTATAAAGGACACATGGACAAAGCCAAATGGGGTAGGTTCAAGGGTGGGAGGCAGGGATGGGTAGGGTGGGGAACTGAAAATGTAGACAACTGTACTTGAACAACAACAACAAAAAAGAATATGGAGAGACTGAAATCTTCATCCAACCCTGGAACATAAAATGATGTAACCACTTTGCAAAACAATTTGGCAATTTATCAAAAAATTAATGATAGAGTTACTGTATGGCCCAGTAATTATGCTATTAGGTCTATACTCAAGAGAATTGAAAACATATGTCCACACACAAACTTGCACACAAATGTTTGTAGCAACAATATTCTTTTGTTTTAACTTTTTTTATGTTGTGCAAGTACAGTTGTCTCCATTTTCCTGCCACCACTCCCTCCCACCTAAGTCATCCCCAATTCCCACCCTTAATCCTACCTCCCTTTGGCTTTGTCCCTATGTCCTTTATGGATGTTCCTGAAAACCCTTCTCTCTTTTCCCCCCCCATTATCTCCTCCCACCTCCCCTCTGGTTACTGTCAGTTTGTTCTTAATTTCAATGTCTCTGGTTATATTTTGCTTGTTAGTTTATTTTGTTCATTAGGTTCCACTTCCAGGTGAGATAATGTGGTATTTGTCTTTTACTCCCTAGCTTATTTCATGTAGTATAACACTCTCTAGATCCATCCCATGTGTCACAAAGAGTAGGAGCTCTTTATTCTTTCTGCTGCATAGTATTCTGTTGTGCAAATATACCAATGTTTTATCCACTCATTTACTGATAGCCTCTTAGATCACTTCCAGCACTTGGTTATTATAAATTGTGCAGCTATGAATATTGGTGTGCATAGGTTCTTTTGAATTGGTGTTTCAGGATTCTTAGGGTATAGTCCTAGCAATGGCATTGCCAGGTAAAAGGGCCATTCCAGTTTTAGTTTTCTGAGGAAATTCCATACTATTTTCCACAGTGGCTGCACCAGTCTGCATTTCTACCAACAGTGTACTGGGGTTCCCTTTTCTTCACATCCTCTCCAACACTTGTTGTTTGTTGCTTTGTTTATGATAGCCATTCTCAATGGTGTGAAGTGGTATCTCATTGTGGTTTTAATTTGCATCTTTCTGATGGCGAGAGATGCTGAGCATCTTTTCATATGTCTCTGGGCCCTCTGTATGTCCTCCTTGGAGAAGTGTCTGTTCAAGTACTTTTGTCCATTTTTTAATTGGGTTTTTGTCCTCCTGGAGTGGAGTTGTGTGAGTTCTTTATATATTTTGGAGATCAAACCCTGTCTGAAGTATCATTTGCAAATACATTTTTCTGTATGTTTGGTTCTCTTTTCATTTTGCTGATGTTTCATCACCTGTGCAGAAGCTTTTTATTTTGATGAACTATCATTTGTTTATTCTACCCTTTATGGCCCTTGCTCTAGGGAACATATCAGGGAAAATATTGCTGCATGGAATATCTGAGATTTCTCTGCCTATATTTTCCTCCGGGACTTTCATGGTGTTGCAACTTATATTTAAGTCTTTTTATCCATCTTGAGTTTATTTTTGTGTATGGTGTAAGTTGGTGGTTGAGTTTCATTTTTTGCATATACTGTTCAAATGTCCCAACACCATTTGATGAAGAGGCTATTTTTACTCCATTTTATGCTTTTGTCCCCTTTGCTAAATATTAATTAATCATAAAAACTTGGGTTTATTTCTGAGCTCTTTATTCTCTTCCATTTATCTATGTGTCTGTCCTTATGCCAGTACTAGAGTCTTTTGATTACCTAGGCCTTGTAATATATAGCTTGATATCAGCTATTGTGATCGCCTCCTACCTTGTTCTGCTTTCTCAAATTTGCTGTGGCTATTCAGGGTCATTTACAGTTTCATATAAATTTTTGAAATATTTGTTCTATATCTCTGAAACAAGTAATTGTATTTTAATAGGAATTGCATTGAATCTATACATTGCTTTGGGTAGTGTGGACATTTTGATTATGTTAATTCTTCAAATTCATGAACACTTTACATGCTTCCATTTGTTTGTATCTTCCTCAATTTCTTTCTTTCATGTTGTATAGTTTTCAGAGTATCAGTCTTTTACCTCCTTGGTTAGGTTTATTCCTAGGTACTTTATGTTTCTTGTTGTCATATCAAATTGGATTTTTTCCCTGATTTCTGATTTTGATATTTTGTTGTTAGTGTACACAACTGCCTTCAATATCTGAATATTGACTTTGTATCCTGCTGTTTTGCCAAATTCACTTATTAGGTCAAGTAGTTTCTTTGTGGGTCTATACTATTTTCTATTGACACTATCATGTCATCTGCAGACAATGACAATTTTGTTTCCTCTTTTCCAATTTGGATGCCTTTTATTTCTCTTTTGTGTCTTATTGCTGTGACTAGGACTTCCAATATTATATTGAATAGAAGTGGTAAAAGTGGACATTCTTGTCTTGTTCCTGATCTTAGCAGGAAAGCTCTAAGTTTTTACCCATTGAGTATAATGTTGACTGTAGGTTTCTCATATATGGCCTTTGTTATGTTGAGGTATGCTCCCTCTACTTCCACTTAGATGAGTGTTTTCATCATAAATGGGTGCTAAATTTTATCGAGTGTTTATTCCACATCTATTGATAGGTTCATGAGATTTTTATCTTTACTTTTGTTGATGTGGTATATTATGTTTGTTGATTTGAGAATATTGTACCATCCTTGCATCACTGAGATGAATCCCACTTGATCATGGTGTATGATCTTTTAAATGTATTACTGGATGCAGTTTGCCCATATTTTGTTCATGATTTTAGCATCTATGTTCATCAGTGATATTAGCCTGTAGTTTTCTCGTGTCTTTGTCTGGTTGGGGATTAGAATGATACTGGCTTTATAAAGAGTTTGGAAGTCTTCCCTCTTCTTGAATTTTTTGGAATAGTCTGTGAAGGATAGAGTTAGATCTTCCTTAAATGATTTTTAAAATTCTCCTGTGAAACCATGTAGTCCAGGGCTTTTGTGTGCAGGAAGTTTTTTGATTACTGCTTTGATTTCATCAGGTGTTAATGGTCTGTTCATGCTTTGTGCTTATTCTACCTTCAGTTATGGGAAATTATATTTTCTCTATAAATTAGTCCATTTCATCCAGGTTTTCCAAATTTCTTGGCTTATAATTGTTCGTAGTAATTTCTTACAATCCTTTGTATCTCTGTGTATCAGTTGTTATCTCTCCTCTTTCATTTCTGATTCTGTTTATTTGGGTCCTATCTCTTTTTCTCTTGATGAGTCTGCTTAAAGTCAATTTTGTTAATCTTTTCAAAGAAACAGCTCCTGAATTTACTAATTATCAAAGTTGTTCTTTTAGTCTCTATGTCATTTAAACCTGCTCTGATCTTGGTTATTCCCTTCCTTCTCCTTGCTCTAGACTTTGTTTTTTGTTGTTCTCCAGTTCTTGTAGATATAGGGTTAGGTTTTTTATTTAAAATGTTTCTATCTTTATTAGGTAGACCTGTATCGCTATGAACTTTTCTTTCAGGACTGCCTTGGCTGTGTCCCATAAGTTTTGGACTGTTGTGAGTTCATTCTCATTTGTTTCCAGAAACTTTGTGATTTTTTCCTTGATCTCATTGTTAAGCCTTTCATTGTTTAATAGCATGCCATTCAGTCTCCACAAGTTTGAGTATTTTTGAGTTTTTTCCTTGGGTTTGGTTTCTACTCTCAGGTCCTTGTGATCAGAGAAGATGCTTTCTATGATTTCAATTTTCTTGAATTTGTTGAGGCTTGTTTTGTGTCCTATCATGTGGTCTAGCTTTGAAAATGTTCCATGTGCATTTAAAAAGAATGTGTATTTAGCTTCTTTGGGAAGAAGGGCTCTATGTATATCAGTTAAGCCCATTTTATCTAGGGCATTGTTCAATGCCACAATATCTTTGTTGATATTTTGTTTAGAAGATCTATCCATTTTTGATGTGGGGTGTTAAAATCCCCTAGGATGAATGTATTGCTGTCTATATCTTTCTTGATGTCCTCTAATATTTTCCCTATAAGATCAGACTCTGACAGTGGGGTCCATGTGTTGAAGCTGTGACAAACAAATTCACATGGACTACAGAAGTCCTGTGGAGAAAGGGGATGGCATGTCACACTCTGAGTGAGAAAGCACCCCAACACTTGCCTAGACAGGCTTTTATTGCTTTTCTGGGCACAGTACATCTAGGATGGTTCTCATTTACTATGCACAGGTTCGCTTTAGGTGAATACTTCTTACAGATAACAAAAGAAAGGGTGTTGCTGGTTTCTTCAAAAAAAAAAAGGATGTTGCAAATGCAAGGCAAAAAGTGGTCAAACTGGTTCCACTCAGTCCTTGAGATGATTAGCACAGACTTTAAGAAGTTACTTTAAAGATATGCAGTAAACATTTGCTGCTTCAATTCAGAGTGAGGGAATTTTTGCAAAAGCAAGCCTTAAAGCAGTCTAGGTACAATGCAAGTCTGGTTCCCCATGGGAAAGCCAATCTGTGGGCCTGGCTCCTGTATGCCACCTTGTGCCTGTTGGTTTTCCAAACCAGGACTGAGCTATATTCACCACTGACATGCAGATCAGTTCCCTATACTTATATATTTGGATATTTCTATATAGGGTGCATATATGTTTATAATGTTTATGTCTTCTTGATGGATTCTTCCCTTGAGTATTTTGAAGTGTCCTCTGGGTCTGTTTTTATGGCCTTTGTTTTGAAGTCTACTTTGTCTGATATTAATATTGCTATCCTGGCTTTTTTTCCCCATGCATTTGCTTGGACTATTTTTTTCCAACCCTTCACTTTCACTCTGTTTTCATCTTTTGTTCTGAGGTGGGTCTACTGTAGGCAGTATATGTGTGCATCATGTGTTTTTTAACCATTCAGCTATTCTATGTCTTTTGATTGGATCATCTAATCTATTTACATTTAAGATTATTATTGAGAGGTACTTATTCATTGCCATTTTACTTCCTTCTTTCCTATGTTCCTCTCTCGCTGACTCTCTTCCTTTTCTTAAAGCAATCCCTTTAGCATATCTTGCAGTGCTGTTCTGTTGGAGGTGTATTCTTTGAGCCTTCTTTTGTCTGGGAAACTCCTTATTTCACCTTCTATTTTAATTGAGAGATTTGTTGGGTAGTCTCAGTTGTAGACCTTTGCTTTTCATTACTTGAAGTATTTCTTGCCATTCCCTTTTGGCTTGCAGTGTATCTGTTAAGAGGTCAGCTGCTAGCTTTATTGGGGCTCCTTTGTATGTTAGTTCCTGTTTCTCCCTCTTCCTGTTTCTTCCTGTTTCTGCCTTTACAATTCTTTGTCTTGCAATTTTGCCATTTTAATTATGATCCATCTTGGAGTGAGCTTCTTTGGTTTCCTCTTGATTTGAACTCTCTGTGCTTCCAAGATTTTTGTGACTTTTTCTCTCATCAAATTAGTGAAGTTTTCCAACACTACTTTTTCAAACAGGTTTTCTATCCCTTGCTCCTCTTCTTCTCCTTCTGGTATTCCTATTATGTGGATATTATTATGGTTCATGTTGTTCTGCAGTTCTCTTAACCACTCTTCATTCTTTTTCAGTCTTTTTTCCTTTTCTTACTCTTTCTGGGAGTTTTTTCTATCTTGTCCTCCAACTTGCTGATTCAATACTCTGCTTCATCTAGACTGCTTTTGATTCTTTCTATTGTGTTCTTCAGTTCAGAAATTGTGTCCTTCATTTCCTATTGGTTCTTCTTGATAGTTTCTATTTCCTTTTTCCTGTTGATATAATTTGCAATGAATTCCTTATAGTTTCCCTGTATTTTTCTGGTAATTCTCAGTGAGCTCATTGAGCTTCCTTATAACCATTGTTTTGAACTCAATATCTGATACTTGAATTGCCTCTATTTCATTTAGCATTCTTTCTGAGGATTCCTCCTTTCCTTTCCTTTCCTTTGGGGATTTTTTCTTTGTCTTCCCATTGTTTGTGAAACTCTTCTTGTTAGCCTTTGCTTCTTAAATTGATCTGTTTTGACACCCTGAGTTTGTGGTATGAACTTTTTGTTTGTTTGTTTGTTTAAAAGAATCCTTTTTATTTTGAAGTAATTATAAATTCACAAGAAGTTGCAAAATAGCACAGGGAGTTTCGGTGCACCCATCACCCGGTGACCCCAGTGGTAACGTCTTATGTAATTATCATACATGGTCAGAGCCAGGAAATTGAGATTGTATTGCTTAAAATAAAACCCACTTTTTCCCCCTTTTTTATTTTATTGATTATGCTGTTACAGTTGTCCCATTTCCCCCCTTCACTCCCCTCCACCCTACCGACCCCCTCCCACCCACATTCCCCCCTTTAGTTCATGTCCATGTGTCATAAGTTCTTTAGCTTCTACATTTCCCATACTATTCTTGCCCTCTTCCTGTGTATTTTCTACCTATTGTCTATGCTACTTATTCTCTATATCTTTTCCCCCTCTCTCCTCCTCCCACTTCCCTGTTGTTAACCCTCCATGTGATCTCCGTTTCTGTGGTTCTGTTCCTGTTCTAGTTGTTTGCTTAGTTTGCTTTTGTTTTAGGTATGGTTGTTACTAACTGTGAGTTTGAAGTCTTTTTTTACTGATCATATTTTTAATCTTAATTTTCTTAGGTAAGTCCCTTTAACATTTCATATAATAAGGGCTTCGTTATGATGAACTCCTTTAACTTGACCTTATCTAAGAAGCACTTTATCTGCCCTTCCATTCTAAATGAAAGCTTTGCTGGATAGAGCAATCTTGGATGTAGGTCCTTGCCTTTCAGGACTTGGAATACTTCTTTCCAGCCTCTTCTTGCCTGCAAGTTCTCTTTCAAGAAATCAGCTGACATTCTGATGGGAACTCCTTTGTAGGTAACTGTCCCTTCATCTCTTGCTGCTTCTAGAATTCTCTCCTTCATTTTTACCTTGGCTAATGTAATTATGATGTGCCTTGGTGTGTTCCTCCTTGGGTCCAACCTCTTTGGGACTCTCTGAGCTTCCTGGACTTCCTGGAAGTCTATTTCCTTTGCCAGATTGGGGAAGTTCTCCTTTAATATTTGTTCAAATAACTTTTCCACTTGTTGTTTTTCCTCTTCCCCTTCTGGTACCCCTATAATTCGGATGTTGGAACGTTTAAAGATGTCCTAGAGTTCCCTAAGCCTCTCCTCATTTTTTTGAATTCTTGTTTCTTCATTCCTTTCTGTTTGGTTGTTCCTTTCTTCTTTCTGGCCTATTCCATTGATTTGAGTTGCAGTTTTCTTCCAAGCACTATTGGTTCCCTGTGTGTTTTCCTTCATTTCTCTTATTGTAGCCTGCATTTGTTCATCTAATTTATGACCAAAGTCAACCAATTCTGTGAGCATGCTGATCACCATTGCTTTGAAGTGTGCATCTGATAGGTTGGCTATCTCTTGGTCACTTAAAAAAATTGGCTCTGGGGCCTTTAATTCTGTTTGAGCCTGTTTTATTTTTTATTTTCCTTTGGTCTGGTTGTGGCTGTTATGTAAGGGTGGCAGACCCTTAGGTGTTCACCAGGGCAGGGCACCCCTATCGCTGGGTTGTGACATTGTATGTGGGGGCGACGTCTAAGAGGGAACAATGGCACCTGCCCCGCTCTCTCTAGGACTTCAGTCCCCTTTGCCACTTCCCACAAGCAGATTGGGCCCTTCTGTTGTTGGCTCCCAGGCAGGTGGGCTTGTATACTTTCTCGGACTCTGTGGGTCTCCCCGGGGATCTCTCCTGTGATGATGGGAGATTCTCCCGGCCTCAACTCCCACAGGTGTTTTCAGTCAGTGCTCTTAGGCTTTGTTTCCTGGTGCTGGGTCCCTGGGTTGCATGGTCTGTGTCGCTGCCTGTTTTCCCTTAGTTTGTCTGCATGAGAATGTGTGGCTGCGGACAGCCAGCTGCCTTGCGCCCTTCACTGGGTCTGCTTGTTGCCTCTCGCACCCAGGGTCTGCCACCGGGTCCATCAGCTGCCCCTGTGCATCTGGGGTCCACCAACTGCCATCTGCACCCTGCACGCCTGTGTCTGCCAGCCACTGCTTTTTCCTGCCAGGACTCCTCAACCCCTCTCTGTAGACCTCTGACTCCGCCCCTCCTTACCGGTCTGGATGAATGGTTGTCAGGCTTTCATTCAGTTCATTTCTCTCTGTTCTGGTAGTTTCTTTTTTCTGAATTTTTGTTGTCCTTAGTTTTGGTTGCGTGAGGAAGCACAGTGCCACTACCTCCTGTGTCTGTGAGTTTGCCTCAGTACCTCATGTCGGTGGAACCATACAGCATTTGTCATGCTGTGTCTGTCTCATTTCACTTCACATGATTTCCTCAAGATTTATTCGTGCTACAGCATGTATCAGAATTTCCTTCCTTCCTCAGGCTGGATAATCTTCTGTTGTGTGTCCACATCGAATTTTGTTTGTCTGTTCACATTTGGGTTGCTTCCATATTTGGGCTGATTCCTTGATGTCCAGCAGTTTCCTTGTGCAGTTAGCTTCACCCTATGGTATGAACTTCTATGGCAGGAGAA
Organism: Tonatia bakeri; assembly: GCA_004024845.1. Taxonomy (NCBI): domain Eukaryota; kingdom Metazoa; phylum Chordata; class Mammalia; order Chiroptera; family Phyllostomidae; genus Tonatia; species Tonatia bakeri. The sequence goes on from PVIA01004020.1 coordinate 139,413, forward strand.
CTGTGAGATTCAATGGTGTAGTCTCCCTGATCTCCTGAACTTTATGCTCTTAGGATGCCCTGTATGCCATTTATATTGACGCTCTGGATGTAACTGGATGTAATTTGGGGGGTGGTAGTTTTTTGGTGAGTCCTTCCCTCCAGCTGGTTGACTGAGGGTCACTCTGTCTACAACATCTTGTTTGCTGTTTTGATGGTGCTGCCAGAACAAAACCACAAGGCTGAAGGAACATAACCACATCCACAAAAAATATCTCCCCCTGGCAATCCCACTATCAACAGCAAATGAACCAGAATTGATAATGGTGTAAAGAGATTAAGACTAATAAGAAAGGAGAGAAATAAACTATAGTATATATTCTAGTGACTTAATATGCACAAACTTCCTGAATAAGAAATGAATGTTAGAAAATTATGCAGCAAGAGAATATCACTAATCATAGAGAAGACCACAGTGGATTTTGTCTAGGTAGCCTCTAGTATTTACCACTGTCTTTCATTTCTAGATCTACCTCTGGCAATGTCAGATATTGACCCTGTCTGAGTTTAGGCAGCCTGCTCTGAGACTGTCAGGGATCTATTGTCTGTGGCTGTTTCCTTCAGTTTTTAATCTAGTCACTCTGCACTCAGAAATGAGGCTTAAGCCTCATTGGACAAGGAATCTTTCCAGTTCTGAACTACTGTTTCCCCTCAGGTTGCTGCTGCTCAGAGGGGAGTGGTCTGCCTGAGCAGGAGGGCTGCTGCTCTAGGGGTGATGGCTCAGCACTGGGATCCTGATGGCTGCTCTCTCAGTTCTTTCCCCAAAGTATCCATCCCCAGTCTCTCCTCAAGTGTCTCTAGCCCACTCTGCCTGCCTTTTCCCAGGGATTTGCTGTCTGTGCCTGTCTCCTTCTGTTGCTAATGTAGTCACTCTGCACTCAGCAGTCAGGCTTAAGCACCACAGAGCTAGGGCAGAGTCTCTCCTGGGACAGGGATGTTGTTTCCCCTCAGGCTAGTGCTGAGCAGAGGGGAGTCATATACATGAACAAGAAGACTGAACAAGACTGTCCCCAGTCTCTCCTCAGGTATCCCTAGCCCATTCTGCCCCTGCCTTTGCCAGAGCCCAAGGTAAATGGCTACAAATGAAAATTTGTGCATTGACCCTTTAAACAGCTCCAGCCATCTGTCTCTGGCAGACAGCAACCCTGTTGCTTTTTGCTGCTGGTTGTTATCCACAGATGTACTTTTTGGGATTTTGGTATTCTAGCCTAGGGATCCCAGCTTAAGATTTAGACCCCATTCTTCTCAGGGGGATCCAACAAGCCACCTAATTATCCCTCTCTGACACCTGTGGGTGCCCAACCAGCTCTCTTGAGTTTCCACCACACTCCTTAACAAACAGGTTGTGCTAAAGCTGATTCTTCTGCATGTCTGTGGTTATAAGGCTGTCAGGGTTGTTTTTTTTTTTTAATAAGACACATACATTACCATATGTCCCAACAATTGTAGTCCTGAGCATTTGCTCTAGAGAAATGAAAACCTAATGTTCACACACACAAAACAATTATACATGATTGTTGTTAGCAATTTTATTTGTAATAGCTGAAAACAATCAAAATATACTTTAATAAGTGAATGGGTAAACAAACTGAAGTCCATCCATACCATGGAATACTACACCAGCAATAAAAGGGACAAACTATTGACATGTGGAATTGGATGGATATCAAGGGCACTATGCTGGATTTTTGTAGAGGTGGAAGATGCATTAGTGGTTGTCAAGGATTAAGAATGACAGGTGTTGAAGTGGTGGTGTCACTAAAAGAATAACAGGAGGGAGATCTTTGTGGTCAATAGTTTATATCTAAAACTATACACACAAACACTGTTCCAATGTCAAATTCTTAGCTATGATATTGCTGTAACTATAACCACTGTGTGATATGAGTGAAAGGGACACATCCCTCTGTATTATATTTTCAAGTTCTGTAATTATTTCTAAATAAAAGCTTTAAAGAGAAAATCCAAAGTGAACCATTCATCCTGATGGGGCTACATTTTCAACATACCATTTTACTAACAATTCTCACTATCATTTAAGAGTCAAGTTCCATGAGAATGACTTGTCTACCCTTCAAAACATTAGATGTCTCCTTTGGTAACTTGGGGCTTTCTGGACAACTAAATTTAAAATACAATTGGAGGACAAAAACTTCAGGAAAATTGAAGCTGATGTGTTGTGGTATCTTAACCTCCAATATAAACACAGACTTATTCTGCATGACTGAATCAATGTACCTATTGAACACATCTGATGTATAAAAGCATCTCTCTCAATTGACCTATACCATACCACAGATATTCCAAAGATCAGAAAAAAAACAAAAGTAAACATTTTTTTGTTTCTTGACCCTTTCTATTTCTAAACTGTGAACAAAAGCATTACTATTGATTTGACATGTTCATTGAAAAACTAAAACAAGACTCAAACATTGCATATGATCAAATGCCTAATTTTATCATTAGGTAACTTTACCAACAAAGGCTTTACTTTGATTCAGCAAATTAGCATCCACTAGAGTCCCTCCATGAAGATACCATAAAGCAGAGCTGGTTTTATAATTTGTCTTTTTGATACTGATATTTCATTCTATATGCAGTCATTGTAACAGGTTTGATACTGTTTGTGATAACACAATACTTCCTATCTTTCTGAAAAGACTTCTTCAGATAGAAACTTAAAGGGAATTCTCCTTAGTTGATAAGGATTATGAGAAAGCAGAATGAAAATATTTATTGAAGAAACATATGGCTTCCAGGCTCCTTTAGAGATTAAATGAAGATATGAGTCCTCTTCTCCCAGACCTTGATTTAGTCATTTTTCATCTGAACCACTGCATGGAGCTTTAAAGGATATATTTCTCTACCCTGAAGAAACCTGGACTGGCCAAGGTAATCCTGTGTCTGGCAGTCAGATCAGAAGGCAATTGGTCATCACTTCCATAGGTGCAAAACCAAGAGAAATTTTCCCCCAGGACCTGCCTGTTCCTCCTTTTAACTATGAAAATCCTTGTACTTAACACCATCCTGTTGGTTCCAATTTTCTGCTAAGACAGCATCTCAGCAATGGGTTAATGTTACATTAAACTCCAAGACATGCACTTCCTCATTTTATCAGTCTGGCTGACTATACTTCAAATAATATCTTTTTTCTTAAAATCAATTAGTATCTTATCAAAGCTTTAGTTAATTAACTCTCATTTAAATTAATTTACTTTTCTAAAAACTCAAATTCCCAGTTCTGGACAATCTTATATAATTACAAAATTAATTATAGCATTTGGCTCCAAATCTTTCTCCTTTTTACTTCTAATATCACCACTCTGATATGGCTTTATTTATACAATGCCTCGAAGGGGGGAGGACAGTGGGAGGTGCTCACTCAACCTTTAAGGCCCTTGAGAATGGCTTGTGCTTCCTGTGTTAATACTTTCTAACTTATACTCTCAAACAGCAAACCTGAGAAAGACTAGGGAGGTATGATAAGAGGTGTGAATCTCAGTTTTGACATTTATTTGAGAGTGTTAGGGATTGTTTTTAATTTTCTTAAGAGTCAGTGTTTTCACATGGAAAATACTGGCAAATACTTTGTTGTCCCTTACATATCATGGGTGTTGGATAAATGTCAGTTCCCTTTTTTTCTCTAGAATTTCAACACAGTGGAGCCATGTCTCAGGCTTGAATCAAAACCTAGAGTGTGTGGCACCACACAGAAAGGTAGTAGATCAGTTCTGATGCCTGAACAAACCTCTTTCAAAACATTCCGAGACATGACATCTTTGGGCTGGTGAAACTCACAGCTGAGAATCCAAGTTGACAGAGTAGTCATCTCAAAGAGTTTTGACTGTCAAATGAAATGTTGTTTCCAGCTCTCTGAATTGTCCTCCATTCTCTGGAATAACAACCCAGTTTAAATTAAAATGGCTAAGGAAGCCAAGAGAATATCTTAAAGGAGCCCGGTTAGAGATTAAATACATTAGTAAACACGTCTCAGAGAAGGACACTGTAAAGAAAGAAGTTAAAATCACACATTGTCCTCCCCATTAACATTACTTTTTATATTCATTTATTTATTTATTATTTTATTGTTGTTCAAGTAGAGTTGTTTCCATTTTCCCCCACCAGTTGCCACCCCAGCCATCCCCACTTCCCACCCTTAAGACAAATACTTGTGATCTCACCTATAAATGGAACCTAATTGGCAAAACAAATGAGCAAGCAAAATATGACCAGAGACATTGAAATTAAGAACAAACCGACTCCCCCTTAACATTTCGCTAAAGAAATCTCTACGTGTATTATTAAGATGGGGTTATACTAGATAGTTTCAATATAAATCAATATCATTTCAATTTCTTTACAATAATAATGTTTGGAGATACCATAACATATTTACCCACCCCTCCTTTATAAAAGCCTTTAGTTTTGAAATAGTGTGACTCATAGAAGTTACAATAATAGTAGAGTTTATATGTACCTTTTGCCTAGAATTTCCACTAAATGTCATACATCACTGCGATACACTATCAAACCAGAATATTGATGGTGGTATAATCAGTCCTTTTATTCATGGGCTTTATATTTCTGAATTTGTCTACTTGCTAACATTTATTTGCAACCCCAAAATCAATATTCATAGTGATCTCACAGGCATTTGGATGCGGGCCAGCACAGAGAAGTGAAAAGCTTGAATCATCCCAATGTGAACATTTGCAGCTGAGGTTAAAAAAGGTGACACTCTACCTCCTTATTCAGTTCTCATACTGTAAACAGGTGTTCTTTATGTGGTCTATTTAGCACCACATTTTCTTGCCTTTTTGTGCTTTTGTCAGTGATCTCACTGTTTAGGACAACCCTCAAGCATAGTGGTGAAGTTCTGGCTAGTGCTTCTAAGCACGAGAAGGCTGTGATGTGCCTTATGGAGAAAATACATGTGTTAAATAAGCTTTGTTTCAGCATGAGTTATAATGTTTTAGGCATGAGTTCAGTGTTAATCAATCAATATTAATATATGAAACAAGGTGTATTCAAACAGAAACATATAAAACCAAGGTGATATAGTATTGATCAGTTGATTAAAATATTGTGACCAGAAACTCATAGGAACATAGCCCTGCATTTCCCATAAGAGCAATGATTCAGTGTTCATACATTCAGTGTTTGGGACAACTTGGTAAATTATATTAGTATGAATACCAAGAATCACCTGTACAAAGCTGGTGGGAAAGTAGGCTGCTACTACAACTATAAAAAAGTTTACAACTTTTCTTATCAAGTAAAACATACATTTACCACACAACCCAGTAATTGTATTCCTGAGTATTTATCCCAAAGAAATGAAAACTTATGGTCACACATGTATCCTTGAATATGTAGGTTTGTGTCTTTTACCTATTTAAATTTTTTTCAGCCTTTTAACAAGCATTTTTTTGAGCTCTATATTCTTTCTCTTCTTTGTAAGACTCTGAGGACATAAACATTATATTTTGTGTTATCATGTCACAAGTTCCCAAGGCTGTTTATTTTATTTTTATCTATTTCCTCTTTGTTATTCAGATCAGATGATTCTATTGATCTGTCTTCAAATTCACTGATTCTTTTCTGTTTAATTTCCACTCTGCTATAAAACCCATGCAGTGATGGCTGTTTTTGTTTTGTACTTTTTTTTTAACTTATTAAGTATATTTTATTGATTATGCTATTACAGCTTTCCCATTTTTATCTTCCCTTCATTCTCCTCCAACCTGTAACCCCTCCCACCAGCATTCACCCCAGCCCGTACTTCCTGTCCATGGATTGTACATATAAGTTCTTTGGCTTCTCTATTTCCTATACTATTCCTAACCTCCCCCTCTGAATTTTGTACCTACCATTTATGCTTCTTATCCCCCCTACCATTTCTCCCATTCTCCCTCATCATCCTCCCCACTGATAACCCTTCATGAGATCTTCATTTCTATGATTCTGTTCCTCTTATAGTTGTTTGCTTAGTTTGCTTTTGTATTTTTTTTTGGTTCAGTTGTTGATAGTTGTGAGTTTGTTGTCATTTTAATCCTCCTAGTTTTGATCTTCTTTTTCTTAGATAAGTCCCTTTAACATTTCAAATAATAAGAGCTCGATGATGATGTATGCCTTTAACTTTACCCTATCTGGGAAGTACTTTATCTGTCCTACCATTCCAAAAAATAGCTTTGCTGTGTAGAGTAATCTTGGATGTAGGTCCTTGCCTTTCATGACTTCAAATACTTCTTTCTAGCCCCTTCTTGCCTGCAAGCTTTCTTTTGAGGAATCAGCTGATAGTCTTATGGAAACTCCTTTGTAGGTAACTGTCTCCTTTTCTCTTGCCGCTTTTAAGATTCTCTCCTTATCTTTAATCTTGGTAATGTAATTATGATGTCCCTTGGTATGTTCCTCCTTGGGTCCAACTTCTTTGGGACTCTCTGAGCTTCCAGGACTCCCTGGAAGTCTATTTCCTTTACCAGACTGGGGAAGTTCTCCCTCATTATTTTTTCAAATAACTTTTCAATTTCTTGCTCTTCCTCTTCTCCTTCTGGCACCCCTATGATTCAGATGTTGGAATGTTTAAAGTTTTCCTGGAGATTCCTAAGCCTTTTGTCAATTTCTGAATTCTTGTTTCTTCATTCTGTTCTGGTTGACTGTATATTTCTTCTTTTTTGCCCCACGTCCTTATTTTGAGTCCTGGTTTCCTTCCTGTCACTATTGGTTCCCTATTTGTTTTTTTTTATTTCACTTTACATAGCCTTCACTTTGTCCTCTATTTTGTGATCATACTCAAGTATTTCTGTGAGCATCTTGATTACCAGTGTTTTGAACTGTGCATCTGATAGGTTGGCTATCTCCTCATTGCTTAGTTATATTTTTTATCTTTGATCTCTTCTTTCATTTGGGACATATTTCTTTGTCTCTTTGTGCCTGTTAGATTGTAAGAGCTGGAGCCTCAGGTATTCATCTGGGTGGAGCAATTCTCTTCACTGCACTGTGGCACTGCACGCAGGGAAGGTTTCCAAGAGGGAATAATGCTGCTTGCTTGGCTCTCAGCCAGCTCTCAGTCACTTCCCCCAACTACACACAAGCAAATTAGACCCTTCTGCTGCTGATTACAGGTTGAGTGGATTTTTGTACATTCTGGGACTCTGTGGGTCTCTTCAATGAACTCTCCTTGAGGCTAAGAGTTTCTCATGCCACCATAACCCTCACAGATTTTTACAGCCAGTGGTTTTGAGGCTTTCTTTTCCTGCATTGGAGCCCTGGGTTGTGTGATCTGTCTCACTCCCCAGTTGTTCTTCTTGGTTTGTCCTCAAACAAAATGTGGGACCTGCCCAGTCCTCTAGCCACCCCCTTGCTGTACATCTTTTCCACCCTGACTGCCCATCTCCACCCCTCCTCCTACAAGTCTGGATGAATGTTTCTTCTTTATCTCCTTGTTTGTTGGAGTTGCATACAGTTCAATTTTCTGTCAGTTCTGGTTGTTTTTTGTTTTTAAATTTGTTGTTGTCCTCCTTTTGGTTGTGCAAGGAGGCAAAGCATATCTACTTATGCCTCCATCTTGGCTGGAAGTCTATTTTTGGTTTTTTATTTGTTTTGTTTTTAATTTCAGTCACTGTATGTTTCAGTTCTAATATTTAAATTTGGTTCTTCTTCACATCTTCTTGTCCATTGTTGAGGTAATCTATTTTTTAAATGTGTTTCAAGACTATTTACCACTGCCTGTCAGAGCATTTTTATGACAGGTGCTTGAAAATCCTTTTCTATAATTGCAACATCTGTGTCATTTCAGTTTTGGCATTCATTAGTCTTATCACTTAAGATTTCCCTTTTTCTTTGTATGTGAGTAATTTTGGACTATATTCTGTATACCCTGAAAAATATTTTCTCATACTCTGGTTCCTACTTCAATCTTGTATTTTATCAGCTAGCCAGCCTACTAGGTTCAAACTAGGGAAGCGACCTGTCTGAGCATGATGGTTGCTACATATGGGGTTTGGCTCAGCACCAGTATCCCAGTGGCTACACTCTCAGTTCTCTCCCCAAGAAAGACCTCCATCCCCATTCTCTGCTCAAGTCTCTCTAATCCACTCTGCCCCCCATTTACCAGGAATCTACTGTCCCTGGTTATCTCCTTCAGTTGTTAATCTTATCACTCTACACTCAGCAGTCAGGCTTAACCACCAAAGAGCCAAGGCAGATACCCTCCTGGAGTCAAGGCTATTGTTTCCCTTCAGGTTGCTGTAGCTTGGAGTGATATGCCTGAACACAATGGCTGCTGCCTTTTGGGGCTGACTCAGCACCAGGATCCTAGCATCTACTCTCTCAGTTCTCTCTTCAAAGCCTCAGTCCTCAGTGTCTCCTTAGGTATCACCAGACCACTCTGCCTCGACCTTTGCCAAAGCCCAGGGTAAGTGGCTGTAAGTGAAAATTTGTGTGTTGGCCCATTAAACAGTTCTTGCGTCTCCAGCACTATGTGTCCACAACTCTGTCACTTTTCACTGCTGGTTGTTATCTGTGTACTTTTTGGGCCCTGGTGCTCTAGGCTTTGGATCCCAGCTTAGGGTTTAGACCCCTTTCTTTCTCAGGGTGATCCAACCAGCTGCTTAATTATCCCTTTGGCACTGCCTCCTGTGGCCACCCAGCCAGTCTTCTTGAGTCTCTATTGCACTCTTTACCTGACAGGTTATGCCAAAGCTGGTTCTTCTGCCTGTCCAAAGTTATACAGATTCTCTCTGGCTATTGCTCAGTTTTTTGTTCCACGTGGTTTCTCCACAATTGAGTTGTAATTCCAGATTGACCCTGAAAGGAGGTCAGTGTGACTTCCATTCACTCATCTACCATCTTAGCATCCTGTATTTATTCTTTTTGGAGTTATTATACCACTTTTTCACTTTTCTTTTTTATTATTAATGATATTTTATTGTTGTTCAAGTACAGTTTTTACCCCACCACTTTCCCCCATTTTTTACCCCACCGCTTTCCCCTACCCTTCCACCCCCACCTCCCATCTTCACTCCTTCTGCTCTTTGACTTTGTCCATGGGTCTTTTATATATGTTCCTTAATAGCCCTTCCCCTTTTCTCCCTGGTTATTTCCTCCTCCCTCCTCTCTGGTTACTATAAGTTTGTTCTTTATTTCAATGTCTCTGGTTATATTTTGCTTACTTGTTCACTTTGTTGATTAGGTTCCACTTACAGGTGAGATAATATGGTATTTGTCTTTCTCCACTTGGCTTATTTCACTTAGCATAATGTTCTCCAGATCCATCCATGCTATCACAAAGGGTAGGAGCTCCTTCTTTCTTTCTGCTATGTAGTATTTTGTCATGTAAATGTGCCACAGTTTTTTGATCCACTCATTTACTGATGGTCACTTAGGTTGCTTCCAGCACTTGGTTATTGTAAATTATGCTGCTATGAACATTGGTGTGCATAGGTTCTTTTAAATTAGTGTTTCAGGATTCTTAGTCCTGTATAGTCCTAACAGTGGAATTACTGGTCAAAAGTCAGTTCCATTTTTAGACTGCTGAGGAAATTCCAGATTGTTTTCCACAGTGGCTGTACCAGTTTGCATTCCCACCAACGATGTACTAGGGTTCCCTTTTCTCCACAATCTCCCCAATACTTACTGTTTGTTGATTTGTTTTTGATGGCCATTCTGATGGGTGTGAAGTGGTATCTCACTGTGGTTTTAATTTGCATCTATTTGATGGCTAGTGATGATGAGCATCCTTTCTTATGTCTCTGGACCCTCTGTTTGTCCTCCTTGGAGAAGTGTCTGTTCAGGTCCTCTGCCTATTTTTTAATTGGATTTTTTGACTTGCTGGAGTGGAGTCAGATATTCCACACAGCAATATTTTCACCAATATATCCCCTAGAGCAAGGGACATAAAGGAAAGAATAAACAAATGGGACTTCATCAAATTCTGCACAGCTTCTGTGCAGCTAATGAAACATCAGCAAAATGAAAAGGGAACCAACTATATGGGAAAATATGTTTGCCATTGATATCTCAGACAAGGGTTTGATCTCCAAAATATATAAAGAATTCCATTTTCTATTGAGGTGTTCATCTTTTGTTACCTAGTTTGTAAAAGCTTTGTTTATATGGTTATTAATGTTTTGTCTTCCAGTGTGTCCTTTGGTTTGTGTGATTTTCTATGTACAGGTTGTGCTTTTTATACAATCAAATCTATTAACTGTTATATATTTTTTTCTGTTGAGCAGAACAGCCTTCCAGGTCATACTCTGATCCTGAACAGACCCTTCTTCACTTTGGACACCTTCTTTGCATTTGAGATGTCAGGAGGGAAAAGAGAAACCAACACATCTCTCATTAAACCACAGAGAGATAAATGAAGTAGCAAATTGGAGAGACCTTCTATGCTAGCCTGATGTCTAATCAGAAATAAAACAAGAGCCCTACAAAAAACACACTGAAATCTCTTTCTACTTCCTTCTGTCTGACCATGGCCAAAGTGCATACATCACCAAATCAGAGCCATCTACACTGATTTTCTGCGGACAAAGTCCCTTTCCCTTGAGAATATCAGATACTGGATCTTGTAAAGTTCCCCTTCCCATCTCCACACTACAGCTGTGCTCAAGTACTGAATCAGGAAAGAGGGTGATTGAAATGGCACATGGCGGGGGGAGCGGAAGATGGCGGCTTGAGAGGAGGAGTCTGGATCCCCCTCTCCAGCGCACAGGGGAGAATTTGGCCGATCTGAGGAGAAACAGACTAGGAGACCACGGATATCGCAGCGTTTATGAAAATAGGGCATCAGAAGTTATCCAGATATTGAATGAACTGACGGTGAGACGCCAGAAGGGACCCAGGCTGGGCG